>PVJA010022134.1:0-34676 GCA_004027025.1 Myocastor coypus
CTGTGGTTCATTCTGTCTCTGTCTGTTCTCTCTCTCTCTCTCTCTCTCTCTCTCTCTCTCTCTCTCTCTCATAATGGGGATAGAACCCAGGGCTGTTGCATACATGCTGTGTAAGAACTTTCTCACTGAACTATAGTCTAACCCTTTTTCTATTTTAAGAAGGAATCTCAATAAGTTGTCCAGACAGGCCTCAAACTTCAGATCCTTTCTGCTTCAATGTCCAAGTAACTGGAATTTCAGGTAGGCATTACTATGCTTGTCTTAACCTTTCTTGACTCTTGATTACCTCACCTATAAAAAGATGAGGCCTTCTATATCCCAGACCTTATTATGAACATTAAATGCAATTTGTAGAGCATAGTGTCTGAAAGGAAGTAGGTGCTTAACAGTGCCTTTAGAAAAAACATAGCCCATGTCTCTGTGTACAGTTTCTTAAAACTGAGCACAGTTAGCTGAGATTTATAACTTGGCATATTTTCATTTGATTCTGGAGATCCTATTTACCATATTGAGTTACTGGCACAGAAATTCCTAGGATAGTTGATTATATATGTGTGAATATAATTAGGCAATTTACTGTGGAAGTGTCAAAGAACAGCATCATTATGTACTGCATATGAAGTGTCTCTTTTAAAGTAAGAAATTATGTATAATAGTAAAGGAAAGATCTTTCTACTGATTTACTAAAAGAGAGACGTCTGTTTAAATGTGTAGACAAAAACAAAAAGCAGTGATCTAGAGCCCAGGGTGGTGGTGCATGTCTGTAATCCCAGCACTCGAGAGGCTGAGGCAGGAGGATCGTGCGAGTTCGAGACCAGCCTCAGCTACAAAAGTGAGCTCGAGGCCAGCCTGAACTGCATAGCGAAACCCTGTCTCAAAAAAAGCTGTGATCAGTAATTGATAACCATTGCAGAAAATAAGGACAAAAGAATATATACTTGTTCCTAATTTTTATGTATAAGGAATGCATGTCCTGCTTTTCTGCTAATAGAGTCGCAGTGCACTGTCTTATCATGCCTGTTAGGAAATGTAGCCTGATTGATTAAAGGAATGTGTACAGAAGACATCAGTAAAGAGGAGAACAATAAATAGGACAGATACACCAGAATAGCCAACATAGAATAGCTTAATTAGTTGAACTCTTACTGTGTGCTAAATATAGTTAAGCAGTTAGACTCATTTAATTTTCACTATAAGGTAGGTACTACCCCTCTTCTCACCATCTGATGGGCAAGGATACTATGATATTTTCTGTAGGACTTGATGCTGTACCTCCTTCCAGTTACCTATGGAGAGGCTTGAGTGGCAGATGAGTGATGATTGCACATGAGGTTTCTGGAGAGTAGCCCAATTCATTCTTCTTACTTGACTTTAGTGTCAAACCACTGTGCTTTTTGCCTTGTCTGGCTACCACCAAATTCTATATTTGGAAAAAATACCCAGACTGGTCCTTCTCTTTTCACAAAAAACTTTATTGGTATGTGTTTGCAGTTTGCAGTAATACTGATTACATTCATCATGGGGAGGGGCTACATGTATGTAACACATCTTAATTCTTGTTTTCCTTTCCCTTCCCTCCTTTCTCTTTTCATTTCTTAATCCCCTTCCCATTGGAACAAGATCTGTCTTCAATTCCTATTGTGTATTTTTATTTTGCTCTCTTTATGTGTACTTTGAGTTTCTCATTTGAGAAATGTGATATTTAAGCCTGTGTGTCTGATTTATTTCACTTAACATCATGGTCTCAAGGAGTATTTATTCTCCTAAAAATTATGCAAGGATATCCTTCTTTAAGGTAGACTAGTATTCCATTGTGTATAAGTATCACATTTTTCTTTATTCATTCATCTATTGGTGAACATATTGGCTGTTTCTAAGGTCTAACTTTTGAATTTTGCTGGTATAAAGATAGCTATGCATGTATCACTGGAATATGTGTATGTGCTGCTGGAACAGGCATGTATTACTGTAATCTGATGCTTTTTAGTCTTTCAGGTCAATATAGAAGGAAAAAGCTGGATGAAATTGAATTGCTGTTCGTAGTCCTTTGAGGACTCTCCATACTGATTTCAGTAATGGTTTTACCAATTTACATTCCCAACCAACATTGCAGAAGGGTTCCTTTATTCCACCCCACAACTTGATGAGCATTTCTTGTTATCTGACTTCTTGATGATGACCATTTTTGCTGAAATAAGAATCCTAGTGTTGTTTTATTTTATTTTATTTTATTTTTTTATTTTATTTTTATTTTTATTTTTATTTTTTGGTGGGACTGGGGTTCAAACTCACGACCTTGCACTTGCCCAGCAGGCACTTGTGCCTCGGAGCCATCTCCCCAGCTCCCTCCTAGTGTTGTTTTAGATAATATTTCTCTAATGGCTAGAGATGTTGAACGTCTTTTCAAGTATTATTTTGATCATTCATTCTACTACTTCTAAGAAATGTCTGTTTATGTCGGATGCCATTTTATGGTTGTGTTTTTAAGTCTGTTAATTTCTTTTGATGTGAAAAATCTGTTTTAGTAATTCTTTTTTTCTGGTGTTGATACAGGGTCTCACTGTTCAGGTAGACTTGTAGCGGTTCTCCTACTTCAGTCTTTCCAGCCCTGGGATTACAGTTGTGTGCCTCCATGCCCAGTTTATGGGTCAGCATGGTGTGCCCAGGGTTCCAGTGCCAGCACAGCATGCAATACTGGGGATTGGTACCTTGCACTTGCCAGGCAGGCACTTAGACCACCAGGCTATTTTCCCAGCCCACAAGGTCTTTTTAAAAAGATGAGATCTCGGTTGTTGATGCTTTGTAATATTTTCCACAAGATCTGGGAACTTCTGTTGCCCATACTTTCAACAGAATTTTTATCTCCTGGATTTCTGTTTGGAACCCTTTCATAGACTCCAATTCTTTCCTAAACTGTCCATGCTTTATATCATTTTGTTTAGTTCAGCTAATTTTCTGTAAGTTCACTGATCATTTTGTTTAAATCTGCCATCTGTTTAGTTATATTATCTTTGAGCTCACTGAGTACCTTATTGGGTTTATTTTGTCTCTTTTATCATTTGATGTAATTCAACTGTTTAGCTTTTGATTTTCTCTCCATCAATACCCCATGGATCAGCATGAAGAAATTGGGAGCATTTCTTTGTAGATCTATTATTGTAGAAGAACATTTTTATTTGTATGACGATCTCTTTACTTTATATCTACTTTCCATTAAAGTGTTGCAGGCATGGTTTACTATAGACACTTGCCTCTTTGCCAAGATCCAACCATCTCTATTGACATGAGGAATGGAAGGAAAGGTGCTGTAAAATTGACCCAGCACCCAATTCTCCAAAAGTGAACCACAGAATTTTTGATGACAAGAAAACAATGCAGATATTTGTTACAGTAAAAAACAATAGCAACAAAAATTCCACCCTGGCAGTAGCAACAAAGTCAGCAGCAATAATAAAATCAAATACAAACTGGATATTGACATAGCATAGGAACTAGTAAAAGCTACCCCTGTGGCCCTGGGATATAGTTAAATGGCACAGTGTCTGCCTGGCAAGCATGAGGTCATGAGTTCAATTCCTGATACAAAAAATTAAAAAGCTACCACTGTGTCAACCTTACCTATAGTTTTCCTGTCAGCTCTCCTGATTCTTGAAGATCTCTTTAATTCTCCAAGTTGTTTTCCAGGTGTCTCAATTTGAGGTCTCAAAGCAGCTCTATTTTGCTACTGGTTGCTACTCTGCCATTGTAATCTCCTTTTTTTTTTCTTTTCCTTGTGCAATTGTCATTTAGAAAATCTCTTACAGAAAATTTGTGCTAGACATTAAACCTGCTCTGATGTGCACTGTGAGCACTGTGCAGTACTGAGCTACATCCTCTGCTCTTTCTTTTTTTTTTTTTTTTTTTGTCTTTTTGAGATAGCGTCTCGCTATGCAGTTGAGGCTGGCCTTGAGCTCACTTTTGTAGCCCAGGCTGGTCTCGAACTCGCACCAATCCTCCTGCCTCAGCCTCCCGAGTGCTGAGATTACAGGTGTGAGCCACCACGCCCGGCCCTCTGCTCTTTCTTACTTTTTGATGCAGGCTGTTGTAGTTAGAGTTCACAAGGGAAACACTTTGATACAGGTCAGATAATTTATAGGATTAGTTCATAATAGTCACCCAAAGAGTCAGATACAAAAGAATGCTGAAAATCTGGCCACACACTGAAGACCCAAAGAATCCAGCTGAAGGCATGATCCCATAGCAGTGTCCTTGCATGAGTTTAGCTAAAGACCTAGAACCCAGGACATTTCCCCACCACCAGTCTTAACTGGAGGCCAAGAGCCCACAACAATGTCTCATGAAGTCGATTTCAAGAGAAAGTCCCAAGGTCAATGGTGGAAGCTAGAGAGATGAAAGATCTGTGCCAGCAGGCTGAGGGATCTGCCCTGGAGCCAGGAAGCAATGCTCAAGCGAAGAACCAGGGCCACCCTGAAAAGTACCACAGTTCTCACCAACATCAAGGTCCTGAGCTCCTCCTGTGATGAGAACAGCCAGATTCATATCAGGAAAGCCAATATGGCAAGCTCCTGCAGGAGAACTAACAACATGTCTTTCTTCTGCAGTTCTTCTTTAGATGTGGTTGGCAACAATCCTTGAGTGGGCCTTTCACACCCAGCACCATGCTAATTCAGTTCAGCTGACTGTTATAAATTGACAAGTTGTAAGTCCACTACGCAGGCAGAGTCTCGCTGAGTTGTCCAGGTGGGCCTGTAATTGCTATCGTCTTGCATCAGGCACCACACCATGTTTACATTGTTTGGTAACTCTCTCACCATGTTTGATTTTTTCTGGAAAACGTAATTCATTTAGTTGTTTTAAAATGAAACCTCTGGGAATTTAGTGACCATGTCATATAAAAGCATAACATATGCCATTGGTATATATTCAGAAAATAGTTTCCTGTTTCTCTAATTCGTTTTTTAAAGGAGTTTTTTGATTCATATGCACATTTATGTGCTTTCGAATAAAAACTCTGTAAGTAATGAATTGGGCGGTTATAGTGATTTTTTTCTCACAATCCAAGAAAAAATCTAAGCCTGTTCAGAAAACTGTAGCAGATGAGAGATGGATTGGATCAGTGGTTTTCAAAATATGGTCTCCAGGCTAACATAAACATCTTCTGGGAACTTGAAAGAGGAATCAAAATATATTGTGTACAGGTGCAAATCCCCTATGATGAATGTGATCATTATGTACATATAAAATGTACCAGTAAAATAATTTAGTGAATTTGATGCTCATAGAATATTAGTTGACTCATGGTCTTTTAATGAAAAGCAACGAGTAATAATGGCTTTATTTTGTACTTTGATTTATATTTTATACAAATAATACTTGTAATTTTATAGTCTGTACAAATAATACTTGTAATTTTAATATCTGCTACATATTTCCTCAAATTCATTTATGAATTTAGAAAAAAATTAAAAGAAACACTAATTCCCAGGCCACCATTCAGACCTACTAATGCTGAAACTCTAGAGTGAGGCCCAGGTATGTTTTTAATAGGCTCTCTGAGGGGTTTCATGCCTGCTAAAGCTGAGAATCTTTGGATTGGAGCTAGTCTCAGACAATCATCAGGAGGGTTATTAAGCTGTATTACATTAAATTCATCTTTCTGAGGCATAGAATTCAACTAGAACTCTTTTCATGGAAAAAATTTTGATAAAGTGATGGATCATTATAAACTTATGACTCCACTGAAGTTAGTTCCTGAGATATTTGTTTCTGTAATACAGTGACACCTACTCAAACAGCGACCTTTGAATAAAATCTATTTGATTCTTGTAACTTTGCTAGATACAGTTGAACTGATAATGCAATACGGGTGCAGGGTGAGTCACAAGCTATATCTGGCCAAGAACACAAAGGGATGATGCATTAAATTCTACTCTTACGCAGAAAACGTACAGGGCATGTGTTAGTACCCTGAAACATTGTCATCGTGCTACTTTTTTTTTTTTTGCAGTTTATTTGTGTAAAATAGCATAACCATAAGTCTAAAGGCAGTGGGGCTGGGGAGATAGCTCAGTAGTCTAAGCAAGTGCAAGAACCTGGGTTTGATCCCCAGTACTGCATGCCATGCTGGTCCTGGAACCCTGGACATGCGTAGTGGTGCACAACTATAAACCCAGTGCTGGGAAGGCTAAAACAGGAGGATCACTATGAGTCCAAGCTGTATAGGAAGACCCTGTACCAAATAAATACATAAAAGGTTTTTTTTAATTTATTTTTTTTGTCTATTTGAGACAGGGTCTCACTGTACAGTTCAGGCTGGCCTTGAGCTCAGTTTTGTAGCCCAGGCTGGTCTCGAACTCTCACCAATCCTCCCGCCTCAGCCTCCCGAGTGCTGGGATTACAGGCATGCGCCACCACGCCCGGCGATTTTTTAAAATTTAGAAAGCTAGTGATACCAACAGTAAGGCTAAAAGAAAAACTAAAAGCTACAGGAGTTAAAGAAAGAAATAATTGTTAAATAATTTCTAAAGTCCTGGAAAAATGCATTTATAATAATTTTTGGATATCATAACAAATTATTTGGTTTTCCATTATTTCTTATGAAAAAAATGTTCTTGAACTTTTTGGTGTTTGGACATAAATTTGGAATGAATTGAGTTTGACAACTGAGGTATCACTGTAAATATCCTGGCTTTGAATGTAGCTTAGCAATTCATGTATTTACTAGAGATTAGAAAAGTATGAAAAAATAAATTCCTATCATACATCAGCTTGTTTGTTCCTTTGGCTCCCAATATATGTATGCATGTGCATACATGTTCTCTCTCTCTCTCTCTCTCTCTCTCTCTCTCTCTCTCTCTCTCTCTCTCACACACACACACACACACACACACACCATTTTCCAAGTGTTTCTTAAAACACTTCCCTCACTCAACTGCCAGCCACAATGCATGCCAGAGACAACTCAGTGTGGCTATTGACTCCTTCGTTTCCAGCTCTTTCATTTCCTTTTTCACCCTTCATTTCCTTTCACATGCAACATTTGCTCCCCTTTCCAAAGTCAACATTAATACAAGCTGACTCACTTCTTAAAATCCTGAAAGTCCTTTACCCGGTTTTTCATCACATAACAAAAGCCAAAGACTTGATTTGTTGGCTGGAAGGATGCCAGGAAGATAAAAATTCTCAAAAATAAAATGAAATAATTCTCTTTCCAGTGGAGAGAGGGAAGGAGCACACCCATCTTGCCTGGTGAACAGAATAGAGTCCCTGCAGAGCCCTTTTACCTGAAAATTTAATTTATGATTTTGAAAGTGACAGTCATATATGAAATTGATTGTTTTGGTTTTTGCTTTTTTGTGCGTTGTATAAAGGTTTGCTTAATCTGTAATTATGGCAGTGTCAAAGGTTGATTTGTTAATTTTCTCAAAGTTTCCTTAGTGACATGAAATTGAGGAAAACGTACATAGTCAGACAAGAATCTTCTTTATTGCTGTAGGTTTTCATTATAGTTCAGTGCAAAGCAGTCTTCCCAAGATATGGAAGGAATTGAAATTTAGCTTTTCACTGAAAGACATTTAAATGACAAGTTTAGTAAGTTTATGAAGTTGTAATTGGTTTTGAGATTTTAAGTGAAAAGTATGAGACAGGAATATTATGTTTTCTGAAAATGGATATACTCTTCTATAATAATAAAAATAATTCTAGAGTCTATCAAATGATTATTTCTTTATTTAGATTTTTTGAGACAGGGTCTCACTATGTGCAGGCTAACCTTGCACTCACTACAGCCACTTGCAGCAGTGCTCTGCCCAGTGCTGGGACTACAGGTGTATACTGTCAAGTGGTTTTTAAAGTTCTCACTCACCCATTGAAATTCAATAAGATTTCAAGCTTCAGCTGTCCTTTCCTAGTACATTTTTCTCATATACCATTACCTCTGTCTAGAGTGTCTACCTTCTGTTCTTCCTTGATCTGACTCTCATCCCACCTCCCTCATCTAAAAGGGCAGCAAGTTCGAGGAGAAACCACAGTAGATTAAAGGTCAGAGAAATATTTAGAATCCTCCTACTTCATATGTTTTTTTTTCTTTTTTTTCTTGGTCTTTTTGAGATAAGGTCTCACTGTACAGTTCAGGTTGGCCTTGAGCTCACTTTTGTGGCCCAGACTGGTCATTGGGTGGGTCACTTGGCTATTTTCATCTCCCTTTAACCTGAAAATATAACCTCTCCCTAACAATAATAGCCACTAAGGAAAGTTTTTTTTGGTTTTTGTTTTGTGTTTTGTATTTTAGAGAAGGGTCTACAGGGTGTTTAGGGTCTTACTACTAGATCGGACTTGTAGTGATCTGTCTATTTACAGCCTCCCAAACATTGGGATTACAGGTGTGCACCACCATTCCCAGTCTCAAGTGCCATCTCAGCATGCCCCCGGGGCAGAGTCAGCACAGCAGGCCCAGTGTTGTGTAAATATCGCCATTGTGTAATTGTGCATTATTCCAAAAAGAACAGTGAACCCATTTGTAATCCTTCACAATGTTTCTCACCTCTTCCATTTTTCTTCTTTGTTTTTTCAGTGATGCTGGGCATTAAACCCAGGGTGTCACTAAGTGAGCACTCTACCCCGGAACTACACGCCAAACTCTATATTCAGTCTTTTTTTGACATCAGTGTATAACATTTCATGGTGTGCATGTAACACAATGTATTCATCCATTCAGTCCAATCAACAGTTGGTGGACATGTGGGTTGTTTCTACTTTGTAGTCATTCTGACTAATGCTGCTGTAAGTATTCATGTATTCATGGGTGGAGGCCCTTAATATTTTAACACTCCAACACTTTATTGAAGGATATGCTCCCAGGCATCTAAGAATGAGAGAAAAGGAACATGAGCTAGAGAAGAAAAAGAAATGAAAACATGGCGCATTATCAAGCTGATCATGGCTTTGCAGTCATATACAACAGTGGCTTGGCCCACAGCTTATGTGGAAAGAGGCTGTGAGATACCTGTGACTGGGAGCAGTTCACTAGTAGAAAGAAAGACAAGCAATTTGTTGTCATTTTTCTTTTTCTTTTTTGTCTTTTTGAGACAGGGTCTCACTATGCAGTTGAGGCTGGCCTTGAGCTCACTTTTGTAGCCCAGGCTGGTCTCGAACTCCATCAATCCTCCTGCCTCAGCATCCTGAGTGCTGGGATTACAGGTATGAGCTACCACGCCTGGTTTGGGAAGGTTATTTTAAAATTCACTTAATACAATTAATTTTTAAAAGTCAAACACAGCTGGATTCCCTTAAAAACTTTGTATCTCAGTAATGGTTCTTACCAGTACTATGAATAATTGACTAGTATGAGCTCATTAATATTCTAGCAGAGTACTTCAGGCTAAGAAAATTCATTTTAAAATAAGTTTTTAAAAATATGGTGCTGTAGTCAAAGATAACAGGATGTTATTCAAGCAAATTAGTGAAGTATGAAAAATAATGTAGTTCTGTTAATGTAAAATTGTTTGGCTACTCAGAATCCCTGTTTTTAATTTCCTGTAATGATGTTGCCTAGAAAAAGACCTCTGTCTCAGAGATGTACATTTACCTGAATGTTATTGCCCTGGGAAACATGATCATATCAAGATTAGTGTAGAGAAGGATTTGATATGAGTACCCTTGTGCATCTCCTCGATAGGTCCTGTTAGCTAGGGTGTCCCTTGATCCCTTTTGGTCTCTTGGTCCTACTTTTGCCCCTTCTCCAATCCTTAGCTAGCAAGAGTCTTTTCTCTGTTTTCATAGGGTTCAAAGATAAAATTGGATTCTGGTTTAAGTAAAGAATAAGACAATAACTGTACACGTGTAAGGCATGTGGGATGAGGATACTTGAGGACAATTAAAACTCCAATTTTAGGCCGGGCGTGGTGGCTCACGCCTGTAATCCCAGCACTTGGGAGGCTGAGGCAGGAGGATCGCTGAGAGTTCGAGACCAGCCTGGGCTACAAAAGTGATCTCAAAGCCAGCCTGAACTGCACAGTGAGACCCTGTCTCAAAAAAAAAAAAAAAAAAAACCCTCCAATTTTAGTCTACACAAAAAGGCTTCCGTTTAGAACTAAAGTAACAACCCTTGATTATACTATGTCTTTAAAAGGCATCTTTCTGGTATTAAGTGTTCATGAGAGTCTATCAGAGCTCCTCTAGTTTAAATCTGGCTTCATTATGATAGAGGTAATAACTGATCAAATCTATGCTATCTTGTTTGTGCTCCACCCCACCTTACCTTGGAATGAGCCCAGAATTTTTCTCAGTAGCCTCTGGAGAATCATTGATAGCAGAGGGTAGAAGCTGGATATGTGAGTTAATTATATGGCTTTTTTTCCTTTGAAAGGATGTCAGACTGTTGGCTTGTCACATACTATTTAGAGTGAAGGAGAATGCCCCACCTCAAACTTATCTAACAAAATTGAACTTATAACTGAAGTCTAATACTGATTTTCCTCATCTTCCCCAGAACAGCTAACCATGAAGGGGGAAAATGATAGCAGTGAGCTGCTAGGCATTTCATTCAGCTCTGTGCAGTCAGGTAACTACCAGATACATGTGTCTGTTGAGTACCTGAAGTGTGTGCCTTGTAACTGACAAAGTGAGCTTGTACTTAATATTGGTTATTTTAGCCGGGCGTGGTGGTGCACGCCTATAATCCCAGCACTTGGGAGGCTGAGGCAGGAGGATTGATGCGTGTTCGAGACCAGCCTGGGCTACAAAAGTGAGCTCAAGGCCAGCCTGAACTGCATAGCGAGACCCTGTCTCAAAAAGACAAAAAAAAAATATTGGTTATTTTATTTTATGCCATTCTACTTTTTAAAAAATGATTTATGTTATGGCTGGCTCAGCCTGCCATGGGAGTAGGGCTGGTGTAGCATATGGTGTCAGGGATTGAACCACAGTCCCTGTGGTTGCCAAAGCAGGCACTTTAGACCATTGAGCTGTCTCGCCAGGCCAGTTATTTTATTTATTTTTATATACCTTTTTTTGTGGGACCGGAGTTCAAACTCATGGCCTTGCACTTGCCAGGCAGGCACTTGTGCCACGGAGCTATTTCCCCAGCCCCTGGTTATTTTAAATTTAAATAGCCACACATGGCTTGTGGCTGCCAAATGCACATCACAAGAGATTTTAGGTAATATCCATTGGGGCTGTCTGAGTAACTCTACCCCCTGCAATGGGACAAAGCTGAATTGCTTGACATAAATGAGAAGCCTAAAGTCCTGAGTGTCCTGTGGGTACCCCCATTTCTCACACAATGTTAGTGTCTAAGACATTGCTGAACATACAATTCCTACCACCAGTTTGAGGAGGAAACACGTAACTATCTTGGACAGTTGCCATACCTGTACTCAGCTGGGCTTGGCTCACAAGAACGTCTCTGATGAGTTAGGCTCTTACTTCTGTCCCCAGATTTATAGGATCTACTTGGTACCAGAATAGAATTTGTTCCCTCTGCACATCACTGGGTCACAGCAATAAGGTCATGGTTTTATATTTCCTCCTTTGCAAAAGCAGTAATAGAGAATGTGGGTTTTTGAGTCCGGTTTTTTCTTTGGAATCTGCTTTTTCCACTTCTGACCTGCAAAAAGTTAATTAACCTCTGTGCCTGTTTTTGAACCTATGATGAGAATTATAATAGTATCCTTGCCCTCCTTGGGTACTTGGGTCCAGTAAATTGGAGCAGTTAACTTGGTCCATAGTGACTGCTTAGAGGCCTCCTTAGAGCAGTAGATACCATCACCTCACGTGATGCATGATAAAGATTTTCTGGCAAGGAAATTATTTGAACATGTGATTTGCATATGCCCACAAGGGGGCAGCCTAGGACCGTGCATGTCTATTGGACAACCAACATTCTGTTTGTAAAATTTTAAGATGATGTAGACAGTTTGATGTGCTTGACACTTTTTTCTTTTTCTTTTCTTGTTTCAGAACTTTGGTTTGTTTATTTATTTATTTTTGTGGCCGGCTCAGCCTGCCCCAAGGGCAGGGCTGGCACAGCATGTGGTGCCGGGGATTGAACTGCGGTCCTGCAGCCGCCTAAGCTTTCCTAAGCAGGCGCTTTCGACCACTAAGCCATCCGGCCGGGCCCACTTTTTTCTTTTTAATGTGAAGAACATTTTCAACAGTTCTCAGGAATACCTTGAATCTGGGACGGACCTGTTACTATCAAGGTGGGAAAGGACAGGATACAGCAAGGTGTGGGTACTGCTTAAGTTGGTAGGTTCATGTGGGCGATGTGGGAAGCATCTGTTCAAGAATCCTAGGCTTTTTTAGTAGCTTTTCATGCAGAACAAATTCTTACTAATGAAAGTATTGAGATCAAGATAATAAAAACAGGATTTGTCTCCCTGTTCCCCTGCCATTAACTTCATGCCTGCCTTTGGAGCATTTTGTGTATTTAAAGCTGGAGCTGAGCAGACCCAGCGATGTATCAGTTACACATAGATCTGGAGCCTACTGAGGAAGACTGTTAAAGATATTTCTGCTGGAAAAGAGAATCAAATAAGGGTTTAACAAACTGTGGAGACAGGATAGTATGGATTTTGGGAACTGTTCATAAACAGGTGATGAAGGAGACATGGAGAAGGAGACTGTAACACCAAAGGTATGTGGGAGAAAGGCCAGCATTGCCATCAAATTGGGAAGATTTTAGAGTCAGCATATGGGAGAACTAGAATGAGTTGAGTAAGTGGCCTTTAAATTCATATCATTGATAGCCTCAAAATAATTAAGATTTGGGGCTGGGGAGATAGCTCTGCAGCACAAGTGCCTGCTTGGCAAGTGCAAGGTTGTGAGTTCAAACCCGAGTCCCGCAAAAAAAAAAAAAAAAAAAAAAAAATTAAGAATTGACTGAAGAGCCAGGCGTGGTGGCTCACGCCTGTAATCCCAGCACTTGGGAGGCTGAGGCAGGAGGATTGGTGCGAGTTCGAGACCAGCCTGGGCTACAAAAGGGAGCTCAAGGCCAGCGTCAACTGCATAGCGAGACCCTGTCTCAAAAAAAAAAAAAAAAAAAAAAGAATTGACTGAAGAAATATGGAGGATGGCATTGTAGTCTACTGTTGATTTTCTGCTATTTTTCTCTTGAACTTTATTATCCCTGATGTATAAAGCAGCCTGTAAAACCAGAAATATGGGAGAATCTTGACAATGCAGACTTTGTCATATCATCTATCCAAATTCTCACTGCCTGTTCTATAGGCCAGACTTCTGGGCCCATCTCTTGGGCACCAAGTGCCAAGGTTCTTCCTGGAAGGAACACAGGTTGCTGATGTGTTGTGTTAGTCAGAGCCCAAAGAAATGACCAGTAGACTGGATTAACATGGCATCAGGGGACTTAGGAGAGCTTTGTCTTCCTCTGAGTAAACCCTGAGCCACCAAAACGTTTTCTGTTTATTAAGAGCTACAAACAGGATAAAGAGTATGTATCATTAACTTTTGTGAAAACAAATTATTTATCTGTTTTTCCTTATGACATTTTTCAAACTCTTAAGTTTATACAAGATTAATCAGTCACCCCACGTGCAGGATCGAAGAACAAGCAGGACTGCTAAAAGGAAGCACTGTTATCTGCAGCATGCAAGACCTTGATGTCAGCTTACAGATATTACAAGTGTCAGTGTTTGGTTTTTTAGGCCCTGCTCTTTTGTTCCCTGCTCCTTTGGGACAGCAAGATTTTTGCTTGTTTTGCTATAGGTTGGCATGACAGCAAGGCATCCTACAAAGCCAATATGATGCTTTGAGAGGAAGACCCAGGCACTGGGGACGTAAATATGATTGCATTAGCACTAAAGCAGATTTCTTTAGAAGGGGATGCTTCAACATTGTGTAGCTAATAGTCATGAACAACCAGATGTAACAGAATGCAGTAAATTATTTCTAGCTTTAAGACAACTGTGAATAACCATTTAGTCTTTAATTTAGAAAGCCCATAGAGTCCTGTAGGGGTTAGGTGGAGGTGTATGGCTCCAGGGATATTTCTTGGACATTTCTGAGAGCTGTCACTTGTTCTCTTTATTTGTTGTAGCTATATATTGTTTTTGGTGGGACTGGGGTTTGAACTTGTGACCTTGCACTTGCCAGGCAAGCACTTGTGCCATGGAGCTATCTCCTCGGACCCATGTTGTGGATGTTTGAATGACAAGTAAATAGGATTACATTATATCCTTTCTTTTTTGTTTCTGAGTTACTAAATTGAAATCAATGCAAGATCTGAAATGTTAAGTGTTAAATTTTACAGGAGCCCCGAAGAAGAGCCCCACTGCCGACAAGCTTATATGTGTTCCTTAGAAGTTGGCTCCATTCAGGAAGTAAAATATTCGCTATCTGTGTGTAAATAATCTGTATCAAAAATCTCATCCACTTTTATGCTTCTCTTCTTCACGAGGTGGCACTGCCTCTGGACTGGGAGCTGAACTAGAGACCTGGCGAGCTTCTCTGCATGTGGCCACTCCCCTCTGTCACTCACTGTACTTTCCTCTTGCATGCACTGCAAGCCAGGCTTGGGTCAGGGCCAGGCCTGGGGACATAGGACTACCTCACAGGTCCAAACCACTTTACACATGCACATGGAAGCTGTGGTTGTTGCTCTTCAGTTGTTAGGTCTTGGCTGCATATGAGTGGTGGAGAGTAATAGATTGGGTTTCCTTTAGATAAGTAATGTCAGTGCTTGACATCTGGGTGGCCAGACACAGGGTGTATGCCCAACTGCTCTAGTGCCCCACAAATAGAGAAAGGGTAAAAACCCAACTATCATTATGTTTTCTCCTCTATAGGTATGGATGGATTTTTAAAATCAGATGAGAGACAGAGACTAGCCAAAGAGAGACGAGAAGAAAGAGAAAAATGTCTGGGTAAGTTGTACACTTGGTTTTCTAGGCCCAAGAAAGTGGAGATATGTGATAGTACCCTTCTATATGTCCTTAGAAATCCGTGGATGAATTGGAAGTGAACTAGGGCAATGCCTAGTTAAATATGAAGAACTGGGAGAAAATCCACAGGACTATTGGCACGTTAACAAATACTGCCTAATCTACTGATCATTCACTTAGCAAACACTGAACCTGTGTGTCACAGCCAGTATGGTAGTGGCTATAGACATGATGGTAATGGAAAAGCCTTGGGAAGTCTGATGTCCTTATGTGTATGCTGTGTGCACTTACTCAGCATCCCTTCTGAGCATCTGAGAAGGCCATTTCTGGAAGAACTGAGAAAATCAGCCCTTAAAATCATTTTAGAAGGTCAAGCGAGATAGCTTAGTAGACTACGAACTTGCTTAGGCAAGCACAGGGACTGGGGTTCGATCACCAGCACCACAAAATGTGCTGGCCCTGTTCCCGGGCATGCTGAGTCGGCCACTGAGATCAGGTGTGGTGGCACACATCTGTAATCCCAGCACTGGGGAGGCTGAAACAGGAAGATAACTATGAGTCTGAGCTGCATAGTGAGACCCTGTACCAAATACTTTTAAAAAATCATTTTAGAATAGGATACCCCAGATAAGAAAGTGCTCTAGACAGATAAGTACTATAAAGTGTTCTCCAAGGTTTCCATGAGGCAGGTAGATGATTACTCATTGAATTGAGGTAACCAGGAGCTTCCAAATCCTTGCTTGGCCACCCCTTGGGAAGTTGACGCATCACCCCTGAGGAACCTTTGGTCAGGCAGAGTTAGGAGCCTCTTAGTAAATGTATTGGAGGGGTAACCAATCTGTGATATATTTTATTTTATTTGAGACAGAGTTTTGCTGTGTATTTCAGGCTGGCCTTAAGCTCACTTTTGTAGCCCAGGCTGGTCTTGAACTCTACTTGTCATTCCACCTCAGCCTCCCAAGTGTTAGGATTACAGGTATGAGCCACCACACCTGGCTTGTGATGTATTTCAATGCTTTACCCACATCAGTTTATGATGCTTTGTGTGTGCACAAACTGTAGTCCCTGCCACTGCCTAAGCTTGCCTAAGCAGGTAGTTTAGACCACTGAGCTATCTCTCCTGTCCAACAAAGAATGTCCTTCTAAAACTACAATTTCTCAAGTTGATGTATAGTTTGTGTATATAAAGTTTGACTTAATGATAGTAATAATAGTCATAGTTCCTGTATGCAGGATAACTTACTGTGTATGTGCTTTATATGCATTATCTCGTTTCAGTCTTCACTATATTGTGATACAGTAAACATAAGCATTCCCTACTTCATAGAGGAGGAAACTGAGGTAGCAATACTGCATGGTTAACATGCCCAGAATCATTCAGCTAGTGACAAAAGTGCCATAGTCTTTTATTTCAATCATTAAATCCTAGGATCTCACCTGACTATGTTTTGGACTCTGGTCTTGGGTTTTTTATCTTAATCGAAACCACATAAGGTGCTCTGGAATGGCACCTCTATTCCACTTTCCTTCTGTAGCTGCTCGAGAAAAGCAGATTCTGGAGAAACAAAGAAGAGCTAAACTCCAGTATGAAAAGCAGATTGAGGAACGATGGCGAAAGCTGGAAGAACAGCGGCAACGGGAGGACCAGAAGAGGGCTGCTGTGGAAGAGAAGAGGAAGCAAAAACTCAGGGAGGAAGAGGTAAAAGTCTAGAAGTTCCTGTTCCAGCTCCAGCCAACACAGGGGCATAAAAGAGACCTGCCTCTGTACTTTCTTTCTTTTATTTTTGGCTCACTGTGCCTCCTTTCAGTACCACCAATCCAGTGGAAAGCACCACTGGCATAGGAAAAAAGAAGACTTCCATTTAACTCAGGTGCCATTTTGCTGTATGACTGGACAAGCTGATTGGCTTCTCTGGGACTTAATTCACTTGTCTCTGCAGTGAGTAGTTGGATTTGGTGGTCTCCAAGGTACTTTCTAGGCATAACCTTTTCTGACAAAACTAAGATTCGCAGGGGCTTGGGGATAGAGGCTGGGTGATACAGACATGAGTGTTACAGTTAGAATTCTTACTGCCATAGCAGACATATGGATGGAGTATAAACTATGAGAATTGAGAAGCACGTGATCCTGTTGTTCACTGCTGAAAATTAGTCTATCTTCAAACACAAAGATGTTAATGTGCTTAAATATTAATGTAGTTCCTTGCTTGAATTACCCTTTTCATTTACCTTTAATAAAAGTAGAATGCAATTATTCCTATAAAGTCCTTTAATACAAAACTTTAAAAATGTTTCTAGAAGGCCAGATGTGGTGGCACATGCTTGTAATCCCAGCACTTGAGAGACTGAGGCAGGAGTATCAGTGTGAGTTCGAGATCACCCTGGGCTACAAAATTAAGCTCAAGGCTAGCCTGAACTACATAATGAGACCCTGTCTCAAAAAGACACACACACAAATATATATATATATATATATATATATATATATATATATATATATAAAGCACATTTGGATTATAGATTTTAAGTATACTTGAAGGTTGTAATCATAGCTTTATGTCAGGTGATGATCATTTTTTATTCATAAGGTGTAATGACTCATCTTTTAATATGAACAATATAGCATTTTGTTAATATCTAGCAGTGAGATGTAAAGCTTTTCATATAAATTTAGTAATTTAAAATCTCTGAATGGTTGTTTATTATTGTATTTTTGTATATATTTATCCCTTTTTTAATTTGAGAAAGCACACAAGAGCATGCACATAAACACAAAATTAGACCAATCTTTGTCCATGAAACACCTGTTTATGACAATTTTTTTCTCCCTCTTAGTGAATGCAAGGCTCTTAGCCATAGTTCACCATTGCTGGCTATGGCTTCATCTGTTCTCAGTTTAAATCCTGTTTCTACTTCTAAGCAGCTAGTAAGCAGGGGCAAGTCACATTATCCTTCTCTCTTGTCTCCTGAGCTCCCAAACAGGGATGTTTACAGGAATTAAAAGAGGTGACTGTAAAAATGCCCAGCAAAGCACTTAGCACAGAGTAATCACTCAAAAATGTAAGGTTCCTTCCAGTTACTTCAGCTGACTATGGATGAAGCAAGGTTAAGAGGATGATACCTAGGAGAGATTATGAAACATAATATGAGACTTGATTTGGTAACTTAGGACAAATTTCTCCTTTCTCAGCCTGTGTATTTCTCATGAGTCACTAGACTGGCCCACTTTCTTTCCATATTCCATTTCTTAACAACTTAGAGCTTGTTCCATTCCTTTATACTTTCTCTATTTTGATTCATGACAATTTGTGAGACTGCTGATTTAGGAGAAAGTCTGTCAGTATTGCTTCCAGGAAGGAGTACTATAAAGTGCCACATTAGATGCTTCTTACACTGACACATCCTACCACATCACAGGAGTCTAGTTTTAAGACAATTTTTGTGTATAATTTTGCAATGTAGAACGTTAGTGCCAGTGGCATCTTAAACTAGGCAGTCAGACGATTCCTCATTGCAAATGAGGAAATGTCATGTCAGATGGTTAGTCCTGATGCAGCTGAACCCTAAGTGGTTTTACTTCCAGATAGTTTTCTATTTGCTTCTGTGCTTTATTGCCCCCCTGATATGACAAGTCAGAGTTTGGTACGTTGCCTGACCCATGTTGGTATAAACACAAGCTGAGCTTGACATGGCACAGTAAGGCAGGGCAGGGCAGGGCTGGGTTGAGAATTGAGCTTCCCAAGCTTGTGTAGCACCCCAAGGAAACAGAAGCTTTCCTTTGCCACATGCTTCCACCCTCAGTGTTCCAGGTAGTTGAGGTGTACCTTGCATCATCCAAGCTGGCCAGTTAACTACATTGGTATTGGTGCACTTTTAATACAGAGGCTTATTTGATATTTTGATGGGTGAACTTAGGGAAGAGTGAATCTGTACTGTTGAAGTCCCTCTCCAGAGAAATTCCTCAGCACTTACTCCCATGGTTCTTCAAAAGCTCTACTAGGGATGCTGCATGCTCCATACCTGGCTGTACAATTTTTGATTCTCTTCTTAGTGCCAGGTTTAAGTTCTTTTCATCACTATAAACTGGGAAAAAGCCTCAGTGGGAAAAGGTTCATCTTGTGCAGGCTATATTGCTTCTTTAGCTTGTTGGCAAGTGTTTGGGTTGCCCAAATCCTGCCTCTCCAGGTCTAATATTTAGGAGATCCTGAGATCTGTTGGCCCCTCTCCTGTCCTGCTTTCACTTCATGTTCCTATAGTTGGCATGAAAACGTTTTTGATGACTCTTCATGTTTCTGCCAAAGTAGAAGTGGTTTGGTATCTCAGCATATCCCCCCCAAAAAAACTACATTAAGGGTGCAATAAAGGACAGAAGTAAATAGAAAATTATCCACAGTGAAACCACTAAAGACTTAGCTGCATCAGGACCAAACATCTGACATGACATTTCCTCATCTACAACGGAGAACAGTCTCACTCCTCCCAGAGGTCTTGGGAGTTGGCAGTAGCAGTGGCTAACGTCAGGCCTATCCTGGGAATGCAGGAGTTCAGTGTCCATTTGAGATAACAACTTGAACTCATTCTCTTGATGGAGACCACCTTTTTCATAAGGTAGATTATTATAATAGTTACATGCCACAGAATTACAGAATCAGTTGCTGGAATAAGCTCCTATCACCTGAAAGCTCATAATTGATTCTACATTTAGGGAATGTACCTTCCTGACTATTGGGCCTGGATGGTGAGATTTGGAGAAGGAAACTCCATGTTCCTGTGCTAAACAGATAACCAGGAAAAGTCTGTAAGAGTAGCTTCATTTTTTTAAAGTTAGTTTGACACATCTCAGCTGTTCATACTCTCATTGTTTGACAGGTAACAAAAGCCACCAACTTCAGTATCAAACAAGAAGTTTCTTTTATTATGATTAAAATAAAATATATCTGACAAGTTATGAAAAGCAAATTAAGGGCTGGCTAGATGTCTTTGTGGACTAAAGTGCCTGCTTAGGCAGTGTGCAGTGGCTGGTGCTCGATCCCCAGTGTGCCATGGTGGCCTCACCCCTGGGGTGTGCTGAGATTATAGTTGAGACTGGGCAAAGTGGTGTACTAGGGAGGCTGAAAGCAGGAGAATCACTACAAGTACAATCTACATAGTGAGATCCTATAGACCAGTGGTTCTGAAGCTTTCTAATGCCGTGACCCCTCATGTTGTGGTGACCCCAAACCAAAAAATAATTTTGATGGCTACTTCAAAACTGTAATTTTGCTACAGTTATGATTTCTGATGGCTTTAGGCGACCCCTGTGTTTTGGTCATTCAACCCCCACCTGGGTCACGACCCACAGGTTGAGAACCACTGCGATAGACCCTGTACTAAATTTTTAAAAAAGCAAATTAGAATATTAGATACATTAGTAGGATAATATTCTGAGACAGGTTAACACTAATTTGATCAAACTTACAGTCAGAATTTAATTTTTCTTGAATCAATTGTAAGTAGTAACTGAATTATTTTCTGCTTAAACAAAAATTTTTGAGGGGCCCGGTGGGATGGCTCAGTGGTCTAAAGCGCCTGCTTGGGAAAGCTTGGGCGGCTTCAGGGACCGCGGTTCGATCCCCGGCACCACATGCTGCGCCAGCCCTGCCCTCTGGGAAGGCTGAGCCGGCCACAAAAATGAGTGAATAAACAAACAGGTTCTGAAACAAGGAAAAAAAATAAATAAAATTAAAAAATTTTTTTTGAATTTACCTGAACAAAAACTTGAGTCAGCTGAAGTCAGACTGCGCTCAATGGCCCTTAGCTGGGTGAGGCACCATGCTGAACACTTGGCCAAATGCAGAAGTCTTTTTCTGAAAGAAAAGGTCCCCTTTGGAACTCTGCTTAAGACAACTAGGAGCTTGTACCTGCAGTGTCATTCCTGAACTCACATAGTGAAAGTGATGGAAAAGACAAACTCTACCTCCTACCAGACATCACTGTTTGGGTAACAACATCTGCACCATGCTGGCTAGAGCACTTTTATACTTCTTGGACCCACTCAGTAGGCCTCTTCGATCATGATTCTCCAGGTTCATTCAGTCAGATATAGAGCCAGAGTTTAAGGGGTCAAGAATAGAACCTTCCTTGTCCCTTCCTTACTAAATCCCACCTAGTAAAAAATATTATAGGGACAAATATTTGCCTTCCTTTTTTCCTATCCTCTGTTGATCATCAAGTGATACTTGGGAGAGTGAAAACTTGGCAGGAACTGTAGTATGTAGTCCCTCAGTCCTAATATTTATTAATACCATTTTTCGGGTGTGACAATTTATTTTCCCTGTTTTTTCAGGCTCAGCCTTTCCTCTAATCAGGGAATCTCACAGGTTGACCCCAGCATCATCAGCACCTGGAAGCTTATTAGAAATGCAAATTCTCAGAACACTGCTCCCTGTACTTACTCAAAACCCTGGGGATAAATCCCAACAATTTGTGTTTTACCAAGCCCCATGGGGGTTCTCGAAATATCCACACTCAAGTTTGAGAACCACTGTTCTAAACTGTCCTGTTCATTATCCTCCACTTCAAAATCAGATTCAGTTAGCCATTAATAAAGGACCTTAGTTTCTAGGCTGTTCTTTTTGTTTGTTTGTTTGTTTGTTTGTTTGTTTGTTGTTTTTTTGTTTGTTTGAGACAGGGTCTCGCTATGCAGTTCAGGCTAGCCATGAGCTCACTTTTGTAGCTCAGGCTGGTCTCGAACTCGCACCAATCCTCCTGCCTCAGCCTCCCAAATGCTGGGATTACAGGCATGTGCCACCATGCCCGGCTCTAGGCTGTTCTTAACTTTGGAGAATTAGAGTTATATATCTGATGATTTAGGTAATATCATTTTATAGATGAGGAAATTAAAGCCTAACAATGTGAAATGATTAACTCAGGATCATGGGGCTAAAATATGATAGGCAGAGGTAGAGTTTGCATCCTTAACTCCTAAATCCAGATCTAGGTATTCTTTATATGTCTTCACATGAAGATACAGAAAAGTACAAACACCAGGTAATACCTGTATAGGACAAGAGCACAATGAAAAAAGTTTTGTTTTTAGTCACACCATTTTAACTTGTTTGGGTTCCAGAAGTCACTTTCTCTTAGAATTTGGTAACTACTTATTTTTCCTCCCACTACCCGTGTCTTTCTGGGGTGGCAGAGTCGGGGGGCACACATAGCTATATTTTCATAAACCTATTCAAAGTCCAAATGATCAAATCGCCAGTGGTGGAAATTGGACTATCTAGGTTGATGAAGGGTGGATGCCATGGTCATCTTTTTAAATAGTAATTGAATAGTCCAGGGGTAGGACTCCTTTAGGTGCTGAGCATTGGCATGTAATTCTGTCCCCTAGGAAGCTACTCATTGGTAGTCTGGCTCAGTGAAGTTGTCATTTGTTTTTACTGGGCCTTTGATAAATGAGGAACTATCCTTTTTTTCTTTTATTAGTACATGTGTACAGTATATAATGTTTGCATTCCTTGTGTGGAGTTCGTACATGTACAGAGCAGAATTACTTTTTTCATCCCTTTCCCTCCTCTCTCTGCCCCCTCCCAATATCTCTTGATCCCCTTCCCATCTCAGAAAGGTCTATCTCCCTACTTCATATTATCTTCTGTTTTGCTCTTTATAATTTGGGTTTCTCATATAAGAGAAACCATGCAATATTTAAGTTTGTCTGATTTGTTTCATTTAACATTATGGTCTCAAGGTATATCCATTTCCTACAAATGACTCAAGCTTATGGCAAAGTGGTACTTAACTTAACATGTATAAATGTCACATTTTCTTTATCCATTTATCTGCTGATCAACATATAGTCCACTTCCAAGATTTAGCTATTGTGAATTGCCTTTCTATAATCATAGATATGCATCCATTACTGTAACATGATGCCATTAATTCTTTCAAGAAGTTACCTAGAAGGGGAATAGCTGGGTTTAATAGAATTTCTAATTTTAGTATTTTTAGGATTCACCATATTTATTTCTATAGTGGTTGTACTAGTTTAAGTTCTCACTAACAATATAGAAGAATTGCTCTCTCCTCTGTAGTCTAGCCAGCATGTTATTTGATTTCTTGATGATGGCTATTTTTTCTGGGGTATGATGGAATCCCAGTATTATTTTAATTTGTTTTTCTCTAATTGCCAGTGATGTTAAGATTTCTTCATGTATTTGTTGGCCATTTTTATTTTTTCTGTGGAGTGTCTGTTCATTTCTCTTGTCCTTTTTTGTTTCGGGGGGTTTGTTTTGTTTTATATTATAGTCATAAATTTTCTGTACTGAAAAATAATATAAAGCTTTTGTAGTGACTTTTAAAAAAAGAAAAAGAAAAATCACAAAAAAGAGAATAAATCAAAAATGTATGTTTGAAAATAAATGTTCTGCCAGGCGTGGTGGCTCACACCTGTAATCCCAGCACTCGGGAGGCTGAGGCAGGAGGATTGGTGTGAGTTCGAGACCAGCCTGGGCTACAAAAGTGAGCTCAAGGCCAGCCTCAACTGCATAACGAGACCCTGTCTCAAAAAGACAAAAAAAAAAAAAAGAAAATAAATGTTCTGAGAGAGGCATACTGCTGACCTTGTCCAGAGATAGATACCTGCTTATACTGGGAAAGGGGTATGTGGCCCAAGCCCAGTTTTTATGAAGGATGACAGTAATGGCGCTGAGAATAGGATAAGTGTCCAACAGAATGCCCTTTGGCCCAGTCCCCACTTCTGATGTTGCTAATCACCAGCCCTTATTTGTCCTTTTTGGGCATTTTTATGTGATAGATATTTTATTTTTAAGTACAAAGTTCACACAAAATCTTTGCATTTCTGTCTCCAGAAAAACCTAAATGTGGGCCAACAAGATGGCTCAGCATTCTACAGCACCTGCTTAGGCAACTGCAGGGACTATGATTCCATCCCTGGCACCACATGCTGTGCCACCCCTAGCCCCAGGGCTGCCAGAGTCGGCCATAACATAAAATCAAAGTTAAAAAAAAAAACTAAATGCATAATTATCTCCTCATAATAAAGCAATTTTCAATTACCAATCAAGTTTTACTTGTTTTTTGTTTTATGTTATGGCCAGCTCAGCCTGCCCTGGGGATGGGCCTGGCACAGCACATGGTGCTAGGGATCAAACCGTGGTCCCTGGGGTTACCTAAGCTTTCCTAAGCAGATGCTTTAGAGTACTGAGCCATCTTGCCAGCCCAACATGGGTTTTTTAAAGAAGAGCTTATGTATCTAGTGTGGAGGACCAAACCCAAGGCTTTGTGTGTAGCAAGTAAGAGTTTTGCCAATGAATTATAAGCTCAGCCACAAATTTCAAGTTTGTGAATGATAAAATGGCATTAACCATATGGACATGTTACCACTTTGAGGCCTACTGGGTGATATCAACTAGAAGTACCACTAAACAAAAAATTGCATACAAAAAGAACACTTTTCAATAGAAAAATAAAATATTTGGCTTTCTCTTTTATTGTTAAGCAACTGGGGGAAGATTAGATTTTTCTGTAACCATAACAGAAATAGAGTACAAAGACTTCCTTACAGACTTCAAAATTATCTGGAATAGTTTTGAAGATTTTTATAATGCCACAATAACTTGGCAACTGTAGCTCTCTAAAAAAATGTTTAATCAAGCCTAAATCACATGAAGTACTATTTTCAATGTTTCCTAATAACAAAAATTGAAAGTGAGGGGCTGGGGAGATAGCTCCGAGGCACAAGTGCCTGCTGGGCAAGTGCAAGGTCATGAGTTCGAACCCTGGTCCCTCAAAAAAAAAAAATTGAAAGTGAGAAATTATTCATAACATTAAGTTATCAAATGTGTTGAGTAAGCAATATCAATAAATTCTATAATATAGAAGCTTACTATTATATTTCAGCACTCTAAGATATTACAAAAATAGTCATAAGGAGTTCAACATTCAGTAATGGTGAATGAATAATGGTAATGATTTACTTTTTATAAGCTATGTATCTTTCGGTAACAGTCTCTCAGTTGATTACACTCCAAATAGCTTTTAGATAATCAGATCAAGCATTTTTATACTAAACGTAATAAGCATGTCCCATATGTCAGTCCCCAGAAGTAGAATAAGACCTGTTGTTCCTTGCAGTTGATCTTGGTTAGCACAGGCAGCAATCTGTAAGCACCCCTGCTCCTTATTGAAACCAAGCTAGAGAGCCACCAATGGATACAGCTGTCAGCTTCTCCTTAAACTTGTCAAAGGAGACAGTCAGGGGCTGGGGAGATAGCTCTGAGCCACAAGTGCCTGCTGGGCAAGTGCAAGGTCATGAGTTCAAACCCTGGTCCCACAAAAAAAAAAAAAGGAGACAGTCAAACTTGATCTCTTTTAGCAATTCTCCTTTGAATTCTTCACCACTATTAAGGCTCAAGTTCATCCAGAAAATGCTGTAATTGATATGACTTCCACCACTGAATCTCAGGGCAAGCTGAGATGCTACCTGAGTTGTATGTAACATTTTCCTTGGCCAGTGCCTCCTGGTACTTCTCAGTGGTTTTCAGATCATTCGCATAGGCTACATGGTGCTTATTGTGATACAACTACATGATCTGAGAATTAATGTGAGGCTCCAGGGCCCTGTATTTTTTTTCTTTTTTTTTTTTTTTAGTTATTTTTGGGGCTGGGGAGATAGCTCCGAGGCACAAGTGCCTGCTGGGCAAGTGTAAGGTCGTGAGTTCAAACCCTGGTCCCACAAAAAAAAGTTATTTTTTAGGGCCTTGTAGTTGTAGGTCAAGTTGGAGAAGCTATGCTTCTAGTGGACCCTCTGAATCCCCAAAGCTTGAGTCATATAGGGTGACCTGCATCTCACACCTTAGACCACTCTGAGATCCAGCACCCTGTGGGCGCAACCAAGTGTCTCATTAGTCCGTTTTCTGTTTGGATCTTTATTTTGTGGTCTAGTTTTTTAGTCCTTTATATAGTCTAGACATTAGTCTTCTGCCTAAAGAGTAGCTGGTAAGCTTTTTCCTACCTTGTAGGTTTTCTTTTAACTTTCTTTCACTGAACACAGCTTATTTATTTTTTCTTATTATTTTAACCCTCTATTTACAGGGTCTCACTATGTAGTTCTGACTTGTATTGATCCTCCTGTCTCAGCCTCCCCAGCGCTGGAATTACAGGCATGTGCTACCCAATTTCAGTAGCTGGCTTGGTGCCTGGGGCTGGCACAGCATGTGACACCAGGGTTTGAACTCTAGTCCTTGTACTTGTCAGGCAGGCAGTTAAATCATCAGGATATTTCCAGCCCACAGAAGCTCTTTTAATTCAGTATGATTCCATTTGTTGGTTCTTGGTACTTTTTCCTGTTTACTATGATTGTGTTTAGAAAGATCTTACCTATGTCTGTGCTTTTTTTTTTCAGAACCGTGGATCAAACTCAGGACCTTGCACTTAACAGGCAGGCACTTGTGACCCTGAGCTACCTCCACAGCCCTATGCCTGTGATTTTAAGAGCTACTTATTTTATCTTTCAACTGGTTGACATTTAGTTCTTCTTTTAACATTTAGTTCTTCGATCCATTTTGATTTTAGTTTAGCACATGATTAGAGCTATATGTATAGATTCAATCTTCTGTGTGTATATAGCCAGTTTCTCAGCACCATAAAGAGGCTCTCTTTCACTCCAGTGTGTTTTTAACCCATTTTTCAAAGATCAAATAATCGAGTTGCTTGGGGTTGTTTGTACATCCTCTAATCTGTTCCCAAACCACCCCAAACTAAATTCCTCCTAGGGTGAAATATTCCAGCATTTAAATTAGGACGTTGGTTACTTTATTTTAAATCTGTTAGGCTTTCTGGTGCAGCAGCGCAACAAAAGGAAAGAATGCCCTTTAATGAGGACAGGGAAAGGAGGTAGGAAATGGCAAGGAAACTCTGACCTGATACAAACAAAGCTGCAGTTATGTGGATTTTTGCTAGGGGAAGGCTCAGTGATGCATAAGGAGCTCATTGGGTTTTTTCTTTTAGTCAGGGAGGGATTAAAGGAAGTTATATTCAGGGCTAAAGAGAGAAGACTGGGAAGTAGTCATTGGGAAGATAAGTTGTTGTTTCTGGGCTTTGGCTATGTTAGACCACCACCATAATGATTCAGCAATTCATACTTTGGTCAGGACCTATCAAAATGCATATAATGAAATGCCATTCAGCTCATACCATCTGACCCTAATTTCTGGAATCAAATTGTAGAGGCAATCTATTCCCTTCAAACCCTTGTTTTCATCTGGCAGACCACTCGTATTTGGTATTAGAATTTATTGCCTGGAATGGACCAGGCAGGAAATGCATACTCAACCTTTAAAAGAGACAATAACACAGATGCTTCAGGCCACAAAATAAAACATTCAGGTATTCCCAGTGTTAGAGAAGTTTGAAGTGGGAGAAGGAATAAGTATTCTTTAACCAGAAAAAGAAAAATCACCAGCAAGCTTCATTCTTAAAAGAGAAACATGTTCCTATAATAACCAAGCTTACTTTCATAAAGCTGTCCTTGACACTGGAGTGAGGGCGATCTAATTTTCTGTACCCCTTATTGCCTCAGTGACACTGCAAATACTAGCCTCTCTCCCTGTGTGAGCTGGAGAAGGACCAAAATATGTGGTTGTCATGTGTGGCTGTCTCAGTGGCTGTCTGACAAGCACAAGGTCCTGAATTCAATCTGTACCCAAAAAAAATATCCCCCTCTCTGCATGAAGATCTCTTGAGAATCTCTTAGCAAATGTTAGCAAAGTGTTATTCAGAGAACAATTTCACAGAGAAAGCTAAAATTTGTAGTAGAAAATCTCTTCCCTCTGGTGTACACAAAAGGGTTTATCCAGGTACCTGCTAAGTGGCTATTATGTGTTTCTAGTAAGTGAAATAAAGGAGCCCTTTCCTAATGCTTAAGTCATAGTTATTCAAGTTGTATGGTCTTAAGTTTATTTTTGTGTGGTTGTTTTATTACACAGTGAAAAATAACATGTATCTGTAATAGAGTTAGAAAATATTTAGCCCAGTTACCAAAACACCTCCAAATAGGGTTTAATGAGGGTCAGACATATTTTCGTCCTTCTCCAGCTCACACAGGGAGAGAAGATAGTATTTGCAGTGTCATTGAGGCAATAAGAGGTACAGAAAATTAGACTGCCCTTGCTCCAGTGTCAAGGACAGCTTTATGAAAGTAAGCTTGGTTATTATAGGAACATGTTTCTCTTTTAAGAATGAAGCTTGCTGGTGATTTTTCATTTTCTGGTTAAAGAATACTTCTGCCTTCTCCCACTTCAAACCTCTCTAACACTGGGAATACCTGAATGTTTTATTTTGTGGCCTGAAGCATCTGTGTTATTGTCTCTTTTAAATGTTGAACTATGCAGTATTATCCCTAGAGTCCTATTAGTAGAAAAGTTGTTTAACATAGAACAGTTGAGTCTCCTTTAAGAAATTTAAAGATAAAAATGGGGCTTTGCAAAATATATCTCAAAGCTTTGTAGCATCCTAAAAATACAGAAACTCAAATTACAACTTGGTTTAAATGTTCTCAAAGTAGAAGATTTTATCCTAAAAAATTGACTGTAGTTGTTTGTGGAACCAAATCCCAGTCCTCTAATAGGACAGAGCAAAATGGGCTTGAGACAGGCCTCAAGGAGTTAATGCTTATTGGGCAATATTCTGAAACAAATCAAGAGCTGGCACAGCAGCAGCTTCTCCCTTGGGGGCAGGACACAGTGTTTGGTTGGAGAGCAGAGCCAATGCTAGCCTAGCTGCAGTGTCTACTCTCCACCCACTAAGATCCCAGCTGGTGTGGCAGAGAGCACCTGGGTTTGGGATGCTGAGCCCAGAAAGCCCCATTTGGTGACTCACCCAGAGAGCACCAAGGCAGCAGTGCAGTGGAGCTGGGTAATGGACTGCATTCTGTATTGACCCCAATGCTTTACTTGAACGTGGCAGGAACGGATAGAGGCCATGATGCGCAAGTCCCTGGAGCGCACACAGCAGCTGGAGCTGAAAAAGAAGGGTTTCTGGGGACCATCACTAGCTGCAGGACCTGGAGGACGTGATGGTGAGTAAAGGACTATCTTTCATTGCAGAGTTCAGGTGTGGGGGGTCATAGGCATAGGTGGTATCTGGAATATCAGGGGGAATGCTGTGCATAGCCTTATAGATACCCCTTTCAGATGAGATGTTTGAAATTACCAAGCTTCCGGTCTGTGCACTTTCCCTAAAGAGGAGCTGTACATTCTTCTCCCTGCCAGACAGAAGTTAATATAACTGAGCTTTGACTAAGGGGGGTGAGGGGGAGGCAAAGAAAATTAATGCAGAATCTGGTTAGCCAGACTCAGTGAGCAGGTCCAGCATAATCTGATTTCAGGTGGGGAGAAAAGCAGGAGACTCAGTCACTGTTCCAGACATGACTGTGATTGGGAAAGGCAGCTATTGTTTTCTAAGAAGGGCTATTTTTGTTGCTCTTTATATTTTGTTTCAAGATGACTTATTTCATTATCTAGTTCATATTCATTTTTAAATTTTTAAATGTTTAATATGTGGATTGTTAGTCTCGGGTGACTTTCTTTTCAGTGTCGCACTATGTTTCAGTGTCACTTCAGTTCTCAGTTGTCTATTAAGGAAGGAGTTACATAGTAGCCCTTTCTGAGAACAGACATAGTACAGTTTCTTGACTTTGCTGTACCGTGCTTTTAACCTTTTAGCAATGAACATGCTTTATTCATTCCTTTTTTGAAAAGCCAACAATCCATTTGTTACTTTACTAATTTCCTAAATAGAAACTCAAATACAATAACAAATTGGTACTTTTTTCTTTTACCTCTCTTTGCTCTTAATTTTTTACTGTGTAGGTGAATCAGAAAATACCCCACCCCCACTAGGTTTAGCAGCCAGCACCCTCCCTCCGGATGCAGGGACCACTTCTGCCGCTGCCGAGTCCACCAATGGTATATCTGAGTATCACCATGCTGTAGCATTTTGTGATAATTGTTGTAATCACCTTCCACCATCACCATGTCTGTTTTAAACACTTTTTGTAATTGATTTCTTAGTCTGACCTATTACAACATTTTTTTCTAGAGATGTGAGTGACATGGTCATATTCCTTTGTTCCTCTCTGTCATGATGCAGCTCTGCATGCCTTATAGCTTAGTGTTCTAGAAACATTTCATCCTCAGCTCACTACAGTGCTTTTGTGCATGTGAATTTTCTGCAGTCTCATCAATCATCTATTTTAGACATTAACTAGAAGAGAATTCCAAATACTTCTGGAAAAAAGTCATATAAAGCTCTAAATGGAATACCTGGGCTTAGTGTTAATGTGGTCAGATTCTGTGAGAAATGATTGTGAGGAAGTGGTAAGGAGTTTTATTATCATGAATCCTGGAAATTCATCTGATGAGATAACATCTTTCTGCTTGATTTCATTATTTGAAATGCTGCTGTGGATACAGAGTTGGAAAATGCTTATGGTCTAGACCAAGAATAAAACTAGAAAAACTGTCCCATTTAAGAGTAACTTCAGAAATTCAACCCATCTCTGGCTGGCAAAAATAAAACAAGATAAAAAGGAGATGCAACATTTACCAACAATGTGAAAGATCATTTTTGCAGTAGAAATAAATATCCTTCATTTCTGGCACAAAGAATATTTTTATCGGTGCACAGATTTTGCTGAACAAGCTAAGTTACTACCTATAATGTGGGCAGTGGCCTTTCATTACATCTTGCAAGTTTAAATACTTGCTATATCCCCAATCTAAATTTATTAGACTTTGAATTCAGCTTTAAGACTATCACTTAGTCAGCAGGAATTGTCAGACATGGTAATTCTCTCATTTGAAATGATAAGAACACAACAGTTTTTTAAAAATCTCACTGGTAAGTTTGAGTTCTTATTTTGACCATCATTGTTTAATTTGGAGACCCGTTTGAAATAATGACTAGAATAAGAACATATGAAACATAACATTACATGTTAAAATTTTATTTTTATTTTTTCTGTCTTTTTGAGACAGGTTCTCACTATATAGTTCAGGTTGGCCTTGAGCTCACTTTTGTAGCCCTGGCTGGTCTTGAATTCACACTGATCCTCCTGCCTCAGCCTCCCAAGTACTGGGATTACAGGTGTGCACCAGCACACCTGGCTAAAATTTTAACTATAACATACTAAAGCATTTGTGAAATGGCCACTTTGGCTCCATCTCTTAATAAGAATAAGAAATTCAACTGCTAAAGGTTCACTTTAAATATAGCTGCTTGCTTTACCAATTGAATTTTTGACCTAGGCATGGTAGTGCACATCTGTAATCCCAGCACAGGGTTGGGAGTGGGGCTGTTGAGACAAGAAAATCTCCATGAGTTTGAAGACAGCCTGGGCTACAAAGTGAGTTTAAGGCCAGTCTGAACTGCATAATGAAACCTTGTCTCAAAAAGACAAAAAATAAATACACCAAAAAATTACATTTTTCTCCAAAATGAGCTACTGTCACCCTTCAGGATTCAGTTTCACCACATGCAGCTTCAGTCAGACCATAGAGTGTTTTCAGTAGGGATTTGTCTCTCTGGATCCAGGTTGGTTTTTGGTTTTGTGTAGTGTTAATACTTTTAAAAAGCCTTGGATATAAGAAAATTTATGGAATTAGCATGACTTTAGTTGAAAATTTGAATAAGGTTGAACATTTCAAGTTTGAGAGAAAAACACAATGAAAACATTTCAACCCAGTGACTGCTACAGCCTGGACATTTCTAGATTAGGATAATGAGATGCCAAAATGATGGAAGCAGTGTACTGTGCCACAGTGGTGTAAGAAGTGTGTGGATGAGGACAAGTGCGAGACTATAAGATATGTTTTTCTTGGTCTGTAATGCTTGAATGCCAATGTATTTAATGCATTTCTCTGCAGCATGTGACAAACTTTCTACATCAACTACGAATTTGCCAAAGCAGCCAGAGCCTCCCATGAGTAAGCGCCTGTCTTCATCTACCGTGGCTATGTCCTATTCACCAGACCGAGGCAAGTGAACATGTACAGTTGGTCTTTCCAGTGTATGTCTTCCTGATGTTGACATTTTAACATTGGCCTTTGCAAGAGCCAGTTTTTAAACTTTCTGCAAATACCACTGTTGTCTTTGTGGTCTCAATGTCAACATCTAGGGCATTACTAACAAGATTGTGAAGAGTGACATTACCCTAGATCATTAGTAGTGAACCTTTTAGAGCTCTCAGTGATACAAACAATCTGCTGTGGCACACGCCATAGGTTTGCTACCACTGCCCTAGATCCAGGTTGTTGAATGGGGCCAAAAATTGATACTTCTACAGTCTGAAAGAAACTGAATTTTCACAGTGTACCCAGGGAGATAGCTCAGTAGCATAAGCAATTGCCTGGCAAGCACGAGTCCTGAGTCCAATCCCCAATACCACCAAAAAAAAGTCTCACAGTGTAAATATAAGAGTTAAAAGGAAGTATCTTCCTAGTCAGTAATGCAGTTGAGTAGCCCAAAGAAGCAGAATTGATGAGTCACAGTTACCTGGGAGACTTCCTATGATGAAAAAAATGGGATTTTATAATCCTACATTATTTGTAGACCTGCCCACTTCATACATGAAGACAGAACCACAGAGGTAATACGAGACCCGTAAAAGAGGAAAAGGAGAGCAGTCTTTTCAGGTATAGTTTTGAGTTGGAAAGTGATATATAGGACACATGCCAGTTCTAAAACCTGCATAGAGCCGGGCGTGGTGGCGCACGCCTGTAATCCCAGCACTCGGGAGGCTGAGGCAGGAGGATCAGTGTGAGTTCGAGACCAACCTGGGCTACAAAAGTGAGCTCAAGGCCAGCCTGAACTGCACAGCGAGACCCTGTGTCAAAAAGACAAAAAAAAAAAAAACCTGCATAGATATAATGCCATCCATATTTTAATGATGAGTCATTAGAATACTGAATTTATACCTTTCACAGTATGGAGGTTAAGGAAGGGAGGGCTCTCAACATGACAAATGTCTATTTTCAGACATCATTGTGTCACTGAAGGAGTCAGGTGCAAGTGAAAGCATGTCAGGCTATCCCCAAGGGGTGATTAGGAGAATGTTTGTGACCTGGAAGAGGCTGGTGTTCTCTCCTAGTTGTTGTTTGTTTGCATTGACTTCCCCTTCTATCCTGGAGGTGTGACATTTGTGTCAGAATCCCTGTGAATGTCAGAATGCTGCTGATTTCTGATGCAGTTTATAGGAAAACTCCAGGAACATGGAAGGAATAAGAGTTGGGTGAGAAAAAACACCCATACCATGTTTAGGCAGCTGCTACACTAGTGAGTGCATTCCATATGTTTCCATTAACTCTTAATGGTTCCAGATTGATGTTGAATTTTTTTGCATTGTTTAACATGTAAATATGTAAATTATTTTATTATTTATTCTTGGCAATTTAATTATCTTCTTGTAGATTATAAATTACACAAATTTAATCCCCAAACCATTTATTAGTCAACACCCCCCATGAATAGTAAATAATTCTTTCTGTTTGCTGCTATATAAAGATGTTCCTAAACCATCACAAATATAAAAATATTTTGCTCACTTAATTTTAGCTTTCTTATTATCTTCCATTGAGGCTGATAATCAGCTGGATATTGTTATTTGTGTTCAATTTTCCTTTATTTACAGGGAAAAGTATAAAGAATCCATTTTATTTTTTATAGTTTATACATACTTTTTGTTTACTCAATCGAGGGCTCTCTGACTGTGTATAAAATGCTCTGTGCAGTTGATCCCAGCATTGTTCACATTGACTTCAAGAAGTTCTGTTCTGGTTTTCTCTGTTTGCTCAGTTGCTGTTATTGGTATATTTTCTTTCAGGATCAAGGTGGGTATTTTCATACAGAATCTTATTTTTCATTCCTTTTCTGGCAATTCTTTCCTGAATTCTTTCCTTTGCATAACTATACCTACAATGGAACCAGCATCCTAGAGTTACCACAATAAATCCACTTACATCAACATCACATGATCATCTAATTCTGCTAGTTAACAAAAAGTATCCAAGTCCAGCCATGACAGATCCTAATGAACCATACAATACTGAATCCCATGCACAGGGAATATTTTCAACATCTAAAATTCCTAGGAGCTTAAAGGGCTTGCCTTTCCCGGGCTCACTGGGCTTGCCGGGCTCCAGGATAGCCACCATGGCCTCAAGTGCACGGATCAAGAACCCATTTTAAATTACTACATGATAACATTTTTTTTTATAAAAAGCAGTGTTATGAACTATTTCTTAACAGAAAACCTAACATGAATGTTTTATAGGTACAGACGTTTTGTTGCAATGTTAGATCAACTTTGTAAATAAGTGAGTCCATACTAGCACCTTGAGAAGTGGACTAATTCTTGAGTGATGCCGGTCCCTATATATAATAACATACTGAATGAACTTTGACATCTGGAGAATTAATACATACCCCCAAACTGAATGACCCATTATTTGTTTCATCTTATAACAAACTACAAAAACACTTTTTGTTAGAATATTTTTATTTTTGATATTTGTTCTGCCATCCAGAATTTAATTTACATATGTACTGTGTTGTTTAAGCATTTTATTTTTATTTATTTATTTTTTTTTTGTCTTTTTGAGACAGGGTCTCACTGTGCAGTTCAGGCTGGCCTTGACCTAACTTTTGTAGCCCAGGCTGGTCTCGAACTCACAGCGATCCTCCTGCCTCAGCCTCCCGAGTGCTGGGACTACAGGCGTG
>PVJA010022135.1:0-34665 GCA_004027025.1 Myocastor coypus
TTTCTTTTTTTCTTTTTTTTTTTTTTTTTCCTTCATAGCTGCTTCATGCTAGTTCCACACCACCTTGAACATTGCACTGTCTATAGTGGGAATGCTGCCATGTGGTTTATGGCAAGTGTTATGGTTTGTGTCTAGTTGTGCCCCCAAAGCCTCATGCAGTCATGGGGTGGGGACTTCTAGAGTTTGAGACTGACTCATGATCCATTGGGATTGTGGGTTTTAATACTGATAGGATTATGGGTCTTAGTACTGCTGGGATTATGGGTATGAGTGCTACACCCAGCCTGAGGTGGAGAGCCTGAATGTAATATAAGAGAGACAGAGAAACAGACTGCCCCTGTTGTTCTGCCACCATGCTGCTCTCTGCCATGTGCCAGTCTGCCTTGGGGCCAGCCGAGTATGGACTGAAACCTCCAGTAATTGTTAGCTAAATAAATCTTTCCTCCCTTCATTTTGGGTGTTGGGTGTTGGTCTCCACAGTAAGAGAAGAGTAACTGAGACAGCAAGTCTTGACTTAGATATTATGAGACCCCTAACTTTGTTGTTCATAGGAAAGTGGTATTAAAAAAAAAAAATACATGCCTCAGTTTTATTGCTATAACTATGCAAAGCTCACATGTACGACTAGAGTTTTAAAAATATTTTTTAAGATTTGCTGTGAGAGGGGCCTGGCAGAATGGCTCAGTGGTCTAAAGCGCCTGCTTAGGAAAGCTTAGGCGGCTGCAGGGACCGCAGTTCGATCCCCAACACCACATGCTGTGCCAGCCCTGCCCTCAGGGCAGGCTGAGCCAGCCATAAAAATAAATAAAAAAATAAAACAAACAAAAGTTCTGAAACAAGAAAAAAATAAAATAAAATAAAAATTCTAAAAAAAAAATTAAAAAACAAAAAGATTTGCTGTGAGTGATTCAAGTCAGTTGTAAATAAGGACTTAGGCCTCTTTGTTTCTGACTTGTGTGCTTTTTATCCATTTTGGGCTGCTGGGCTGACCAAGGCCTGCAGAACTGAGTTTAGCAGCAGTGACTGTGCTGACATGCTTGTCATGTTCAGATTTCTGGTTTGTTTCATCATTTTCTTTGTGAAGAAAAACACATACAGATAAGAACTAAAAGCATAAATCAACAGTCACCTACAGGTACTCTGGACTGCCTTCCCCTGAACCCCACTGTGGCACTTCTATTGGCCTCTTTTTTTTGTGGCTGGCTCAGTCTGCCCTGGAGGCAGGCTGGCATGGCATGTGATGCCTCAGCTTGCATATGCTTGCCTAACCAGGCACTTTAGACCGCTGAGCTATCTTGTCAGCTCCTGGCCTCCTTTTTTAATCCTCTCCTCATGTCTACATATGTAGACATTTTTATATCTGTCCCCCTTTCCTTTGTAGAATACCTTCTCACTCTCTAGAAGGTGCCTATTGAATGAAATTCTTAATTTTAAGGCAGTTCCATTTATTACTTTTTCCTTTATGGTGAGTTCATTTCCTCCTAGAGATTTTTCCCCCCTACTTTAAGGCCTTATTTACTTTCTGTTTTGTAGTTCAATCTAAACACTACCTAGAGTTATTCTAGATTTATTTTTAAGTTTAGCAGAAGTACTGAATGGCACAAATCAGAGGAGCCTTTGAATGGTCTGTGTTCCTGCAGTCTGTACTGTGGTCCTCTTTCCTGCATCAATTGAGTTGGTTCTCCTCAGCCTTATCTTTCATTCCTTAGGTGTTACAATTAACTGAGGTCACCACGTCCTGCAGTGGCTTTTTTTCTCCCAGGGGCCTAGGATAATGTCTTCTCGCTCTCTGTGCACACAAGTGTAAGCATCACAGCTGTGTTGGGTCATGATTCCTCACAGCACATAGATTTGTACCCGTTTGGTGCCTCACACACTTTGCCTTTTGTTTTGGCTGTGTGGTGGCATCTTGCTGTGGTTTTATTTTATTTTATTTTTTTTTTAAACTGTCATTCTTTATTTTATTTGTATTTTTTTATTTTATTTTTTTCTTGTTTCAGAACTTTTGTTCGTTTATTTTATTTATTTTTGTCTTTTTGAGACAGGGTCTCATTATGCAGTTGAGGCTGGCCTTGAGCTTACTTTTGTAGCCCAGGCTGGTCTCGAACTCACACCAGTCCTCCTGCCTCAGCCTCCCGAGTGCTGGGATTACAGGCATGCGCCACCACACCCAACTTGTTTGTTTGTTTGTTTATTATTTTTATTTTATGGCTGGCTCAGCCTGCCCTGAGGGCAGGGCTGGCACAGCATATGGTGCCAGGGACTGAACCGCGTTCTCTGCAGCTGCCCAAGCTTTCCTAAGTAGGCGCTTTAGTCCACTGAGCCATCCTGCCAGGCCCTTGCTGTGGTTTTAAATTTGGTTTCTTGCTATCTAATGAGGTTGTATATTGGGTACTTGGAAATTCTTCCTTGTATCTTCTGTTCACATTTCTTGCTTGTTTTTTATATAATGTTGTCTTTCTTTTTCATCAATAGGAAATTATTTGCATGTTTTGGACTACATGAATTCCAGGTGGCTCTTCTCATCCTGTGACTTCAGTTTGCTCTTTTAATGGAGTCTTGAACAGAGCAAAGCTTAGTTCCCTACACTTCACTATCTAATCTACCTGTTGTTTTATGTGAATGTTTTTCTGTGTTGACTAAATCTCTTGGGATTTTACTTTTGTGTTTGGTTCTATAAACTGTGAAATTATCTCTGCTGATTATATGAATTTGAGATCAAGACATGGACATAGAGTTGCTGCAGTTACCTTCACTGCAAGGATATTTGTTTGCTTAGACTCTGCTGTGGTGATAATAACATAGATCCAGTGTCCAGAATATGTGACTGAGCTGGGCATGATAATGCATATCTGTGATTCCAGCACTCTGGGAGACTGAGACCAGAGGACTGAAAATTTAAGCATAGCTAGGGCAGTTTAACAGCTTAAAATATACTGGGGGCATAGTGCTGTGCAAAGACCTGACTCTAATGTACTTTTGCATTTGGGGTTGAAATCAGTTGACTGAAATTATATGAAGTAAGTTGAGAATTTGATTTACCGTTCTATTTGTAGAGACTTGCTATCAATAATACTGTGTCTTTTGAGCAATGCATATAAAAAGTCTCTCTTTTCATATAGATTTTTAACTTCTTTTAGCAGTATTTTGGTTAGGAAAAACTTTTGAGCTGCCTAAATTTAATTACAAAGGGGATTGAAGCAATGTGTAAGAAATATATATATATATATATATATATATATATATATATATATATATATATATATTCCTTCTTTTTCAAATATGTATTTATCTTACTTTTCTCTCATTGCCAGGACAAAATACTTGACACCCAATGTTAGAGAGGGAATAAAGAAGGAAAGGTTTATTTAGCTTATAGTTTTAGAGATTTCAGTCCGTAATCAGCTGGCTCCAAGGTAGGGCAATAATGGCAGATGGGTAACCATTCATGGTGGCAGAAGACAGGAAAAGCAACAGGACCAAGAGGGAGCAGTATCTTTTCCATCCCTTATAAGGGGGTTACCTGCTCTTTGTGGGTGTAGCACTCACACCCCCAGTCCTAGCATTTGACAGTGAACTAATCATAAACTTTAGATTCAGTCACCTCTGAAAACTTGCCCCCCATAACCACACGAGGCTTGGGGGGGACATCCTGACACAAACTATAACATTTTTCCCCTGGCCCCCCTCAAAATGCCTTTATTTCCATGTGCAAAAGGCATTCAGTCCATCTCTGAGTTGCTAAAGTCCTAATAGTTTCAGCATTGTTGAAAAGTCTTGAAGTACCAAGTCCTCTGAGATTTAAGGCAAAGTGCTGCTGTAAGCCTCTTTGAGTCTTTTTTTGTTTTCCCCTGTGGTATCAGGGATTGAACTTGGGACCTTGCACTTTCTAAACAGGCACTTATGCCGCTGAGCTATATCCCTGGCTCTGTAAGTCTCTTTGCAAACGAAAGTTAAATACTTCTAACATTCGGTGGCCATTCCAAAAGTTATAAACAGAGGGATTCAAAGGATTGAGACCAAAGGAAGTCCAAAAGTTAGCAAGGCAAACAGTCTTGTAGTTCCAATTGGAGCATCAGAAGCAATCTGACAAGTCGTGAACTTCAACGGGCATGGGTAGTTGCAGCTCCCATGGTTTCTCTCCTGGACTGGCCTTGCTCCTTCCTTGCATGCAAGGTTTTCTCAGATGATCCATGTTCCTGGCTTTTCCAAACTTCTGGAGTCTCCACTGCACCTTTGGCTTCATACACATTCACACACCTTTCAGGGGCACACTGCCTGACCTCCCAGGCCTTCTTGAATCATGGTGCAAGCTTTCTTAACCCCATATATTTTGCATTCTGCATCCATTTAAAACCAGAACCAAGGGAGCTGGGGAGATGGCTCCGAGGCACAAGTGCCTGTTGGGCAAGTGCAAGGTCGTGAGTTTGAATTCCAGTCCCACAAAAAAAAAACCAGAACCATGTGGATAATACCAAGTTCTACCAAATGGAGCAATAGCCAGTTTTCCATCTCTCTTGGCTGTAGGGATTTAGTGCTTGGATTGCTGAGCACTCTGAATCCAACTCTGTAGAACAAATTCTTTAGGCTGCTGCCATTCTGGAACATGGTGCTCTGCAGCTTTCTCCTCAAAGCAAAGTCTTTCACAAAGTCTTTGCAGTTTTGGGACTGCAAAGAGTGGAGACTTGCTGCTTTTTGTGATGCCCTCAGACAATCTTTTATGTTTTCCTGTTTCTTCTCAGCAGTCAAGATCTCCCCTGCTCTATCTTTTCAGTTTACAGCTTTACTGGAGCTTCCTTTCTGGCCAAACTTCAGTATTTTAAATCATTCTGCTGGGCTCCCTGCTCTTGATTCTCAACATAAATCTAGATAAAAGCCCCCAATAGTAGCCATGCCACCACCTCAGCACTCAACTGCTTTGAAATTTCTTCTGTCACATTAATTAGTCAGCCACTCTTAACCTCAGTCTCAGGCAAAGTCTTTGTCTAGGAGAAGAACACAGAGAAACTTTTCTGCCAGTCCATAACATACATCATCTAGAGTCTAGCAGCCAGCACAGTCCTTGCCAACAGAAACCTCCCAAGTCTTGTCTTTCCCAGCAGGCTTTCTATCAGTCTCTGATCTTCTGAGTTCTAATCAGAATTTCCCATACAGAACAATATAAGGTGTTCCAGTCCTACTTTTCAGCCTATATCTCTAAATATTTCCATTCCCCTGCGACAGGCTATTCCCAAAGGCTCTTGAACTGTATGGTTAGGTATAGGCACAGCAGTGATCCTGCTTCTCTGGTACCAAATTCTGTTTTGGTTACTTTTCTCATTGCTGAGACAAAATAACTCAGTATCCAATGTGAAAAAAGGAAATCTATTTAGCTCACAGTAGGCCCGGCAGGATGGCTCAGTGGTCTAAAGCACCTGCAGGCGGCTGCAGGGATCGCGGTTCAATCTCCAGCACCACATGCTGCACCAGCCCTGCCCTCAGGGAAGGCTGAGCTGGCCATAAAAATAAGTAAACAAACTATTTAGCTCACAGCCTGTGGAGGTTTCAGAGTATAATCAGCTGTCTCCAAGGCAGGATGTTGTTGTAGAGGTGTAATTATTCATGGTGGTAATGGAAGGCAGCAGAAGCAAGAAGACCAAAAGATTTCCCTTATGTTGTATGTAGGCTACTTACCCTAGGGTGAATGCTTTTTTCATTGACTGTAGTCAATCTTATATCATTATTCTTTGCATCATCTAGCTACTGCTGGCTTGATTTCTCCTTGCTACTTTTTAAGAAACCTTTGTTTTCATCATTACTAACCACACTCCTTTCTGTATATTTGATATTCTGTCCCCATAATGACTCAGTATGCTGCACATACTTTCAGTGAAATTTTTAATCTCCTGGACATCTATTTGAATCTTTTTCATGGATTCCATTTCTTATGTTTGGTGTTTATGGTTTTCATAATTTTCCTAAGCTTGTCTCTCTCTTTAATCTGTATTTGCCTATAGAGTCACTAACCACATCTTTCACTATGGTCACCACCTCTTTGATCCAGCTATTCCTCTTCCGAGTATCTTCCAAGAAAAATTAAAACATACCACAGTGATATATATGCACCCATACTTACAACAATGTAATTTGTAATAGCTAGGTATTGGAAACAACCTGGATGTCTATCGATGGAGTCTTTTTATACAATGGAATACTACTAATCATGAAGAAGGATAAATTAGAGACTCATAGGTAAATGGATACAACTTGAAACCATACTTTTAACTAAAATCAAACACACGCATGTGCAAACATTGTATTGTCTCCCTAATATGAAAAGCTGAAAGAATAAATAAGATCCAAGATGTACAATAGCTATTGTAAAATGGGAAGAAACTGCTCAAAAAGAAAACCAAACTGGAATAGAGAAAAGGAGAAAGGTAGGAGGGGAAAAAAAAACAAAAAGATAGTTAAGATAGTTATACTACTAATGTTGCTTAATTCTTGAAAAAAATATTTGTGCTAATATATATTTTTTTCATGTCTACTTCCATCTTTTCTTTTCTTTTTTTTTTTTTTTTTTAGGGTCTCACTACTGAGTCATAGTGATCCTCCTGTTTGTACCTCCCAAAGGCTGGGATTACAGACGTGCGCCACCATGCCCAGTATCGCTGGCTCAGTGCACTCTAGAGCGGGGCCAGCGTGGCATGAGGGGCCAGGAACTAAACCCTGGCCCCTGCGCTTCCTCTAAGCAAGTGCTAAATCCGCTGAGCTATACCACTGGCCCTTGTTTGTGCTAATATTGTTCAGACAGTTAAATGCTTTTATGTTATACTCTGAATAACTAATTTAAATATAACAATATATGATATATTAACCATTGTTAGCCTCCTATTTCTGAATTTTTTTTCATTATTATTATGGCTGGCTCAGCCTGCCCTGGGGGCAAGGCTGGCGCAGCATGTGCTGCTGGAGATTGAACTGTGGTCCCTGCCGCTGTCTAAGCATTCCTAAGCAGGCGCTTTAGACTACTGAGCCATCCCACCAGCCCTTGTTTTGAATTTTTTTCTCTTAAAAAAATAGTCTTCATACTTTTCCAAAAAGATACCTGTTTGATACCTGTTATAGTCTTCATTTTGTGATTTCAGTGTTTTGTTTATCATGTCATTCTTAGTTTTTTGGCAGTTTGGCCAGTGGTTAGGTTAACACTTCTCTGTTCTCTTTGGTCTTGCAGTTGCTGACTGTTTGAACTTCTTTAGGGGAGGTAATTCTAGTACAAGTAATTGAGTCATGTTTGAGTGCTCATTGTCTTTTCAGAGCTAGGAAGTACTATGTAATTATGCATTCATTTTGGCATGAATCCTTGAACAGTAAAATGAGAAGTTTGGTTAATCTTGTGTGTATTAGCCAGGACTCTCCAAACAATAAGACCCAATAAGAGATATGAAGATATATAGAGAGACGTATTATAAGTAATTGGCTCTCATGAGATGGAGGCTGAGTAGTGTTTTATTATGCTATCTGCACGCTGAAAGCCCAGGAAAACTAGTTGTACAAGATCCAGTACAAACCAAAGGCTTGAGAGTCAGGAGAACTCATAGTGTCAGTACCAGTCTAAATCCAAAAGTGCCAAGCAGCAAGGGTACCACTGTCTGAGAGCATCAATGAATGCCTCAACTCAGGCAGAAAGTCTGCTTTGCTTCACCCTTTGGTGCTAGTCAAGCCTTCAAGGATTAGATGAAACCCCACCCCATTGGAGAGTGTGACCTTCTTTCTCAGTCTACTAGTTCAAATGCTGACCTCATCTAGAAACGTCCCCACAGACATGATCTTTGACCTCATCAAGTGGACAAATAAAATTAACCATTACAGGTCCACTTCTTGTCAACCCGGCACTCAGACATATCTCCTTATAGCATACTTAATCATCAAGTAAAGGCAGTAACATGACTGTAGCTCCACTTAGCATGACATAGCTATCTTGCACACAACTGATCCCCTCCTCAGAAGACGTGAAGTCCTTTAGTGATGTTCACTCTTCTTTTTTTCTTTTTAAAATTTATTTTTTTTCTTGTTTCAGAACTTTTGCTTGTTTATTTATTTATTTATTTGGCCGGCTCAGCCTGCACTGAGAGCAGGGCTGGCACAGCATGTGGTGCCGGGGATTGAACCGTGGTCCCTGCAGCCCCCTAAGCTTTCCTAAGCAGGAGCTTTAGACCACTGAGCCATCCTGCTGGGCCCCAATGCTCACTCTTCTTTCATGTCCTATAACATAGTTATCTGAAATGAGTAACACTGAAAGTGGACACACAGTCAGTCATGTATTAATGATAAGGAGATAAGAAAAGGACATAAAAACCTTTGCCTAGGGTACTGTCTCAGTTAACTCTTTTTTTGATGCTGGGACAAATACCTGACACCCAAAATGAAGGAAAGAAACATTTATTTAGCTCAAAGTTACTGGAGATTTCAGTCCACACTCAGCTGGGTCCAAGGCAGAGAGGCACATGGCAAAGGCCAGCAGTTCATGGTGGTAGAACAGCAACAGTGGCAACAGAGTCTCTCTTTGTCTCGCTTAAGTTACATTCAGGCTATCAGCCCAGGTTGGGTATAGCACTCACACCCATAATCCTAGTATTACTCAGACCTCTAATTCCAGTGGGTCACCCATAATCCCAGTGAATCATGAGTTAATATTTAGAAGTTCCTGCCCCATGACTGCATGAGGCTTTGGGGGAACAACTAGATGTAAACCATAACATTCTGCCCTGAACCCCAAAAGTATCATGCACATCTCTTTGTTCAAAAGATATTTTAGTCCATCTCTAAGATTTGCCAAAGTCCCAATTGTTTCAGCATTGCTGAAAAGTCCAAGTCCCAAGTCTTCTCCAAGTCTCTGTACAAAAGAAAAGTTAAACATATCCAACATTCAAAGGTACAAGATAAACATTACCATTCTAAAAGTTGAAAACAACAGGGGAATATAAAACACTAGTATCAACACAAGTCCAAAATCCAGCGGGGCAAACATTAAATTTCATAGTTCCAACTGGAACATCTGAAGCAAGTCTGCACTGAGTTGTGAGCTTGAGCTCCAGAGGCCTTACATGTCTCTGCTCCTATGGTACTCTTGGTGGTAACTCCCATGGCTTCTCTTTTAGACTGGCTCTGCTCCCTCTTTGCAGTTTCCCTTAGATGATCCATGTTTTTGGCTTTTCCAAACTTCTGGTTTTCACTGTATTGGCTTCTCACTCTCTGCTTCACACACTGCCCTCCCAACGGCACTCTGCTTGGCCTCCCAGGCCTTCTTTTGAAATTGAAGTGGAAGCCTTCTTAACCTCACAACTCCTACATTCTGAGTGTGCCTAAAACCAATGCTATGTGGATGATGCCAAGGTCTGCTGCCAGCTGGAGCACTATCCAGGTTTCCTTCTCTCTTGGTTGTAAGGGTGGAGTGCCTGGATTGACGAATACTCTGACCCTGATTCCAAGGAACAAATTCTCCATGTTGGCACCATTTTGGAACCTGGTGTGGCTGTTGCCACCATTCTGGAACATGGGGCTCTGCAGCTTTCTTCTCAAGGCAAAGTCTGTCTCCCTTGCATTTCTGAGGCTGCAAAGAGTGGAGATGTACTGCCTCCTATGATACCTTCAGGCTTTTTTTTTTTGATTCTCGGGTTTCTTCCCAGCATTGGAGATCCTTTCAGGTCTATCTCTGTAGTTCACAGCTTTATTATAGCTTCTTTTCTGGCCAAACTCATGACATTTTAAATTATCCTGCTTGGGGGCCTGGCAGGATGGCTCAGTGGTCTAAAGCGCCTGCTTAGGAAAGCTTAGGCGGCTGCAGGGACCGCGGTTCGATCCCCAGAACCACATGCTGCACCAGCTCTGCCCTCAGGGCAGGCTGAGCCAGCCATAAAAATAAATAAATAAAACAAAAGTTCTGAAACAAGAAAAAATAAATACAAAATAAAATGTTTAAAAAAATTATCCTGCTTGGTTCTTTGCTCTTGATTTTCAACATAAATCTGGCTAAAAACCCCCAATAATAACCATGCAACCCCCCCAATATTTGTCTGCTTTGAAATTTCTCTTGAACTATCAATCAGTCTACCATGCTTAATCTCAGTCTTAGATAAAGTCTCTGGGCATGAGTAAAATTCAAACAGACTTTTAGCCAAGCCATAGCACAAATCATCTGGAGTCCAACAACCAATGCAGTCCTTCCCAGCAGAAACCTCCCTAGCCTGGACTTTGTAGGCAGGCTTCCTGATAGTCAGTCTTTTGGTCTCAGCTGTGGCCAAGATCTCCCCTACAGATCAGCTGAAGCTGTTCGAACTCTTAGCAAGTAGGTGACCTCTCTAAACATTTCTTATCTCTTCCCATAAGCCATTCCCAAAAACTTGTAATCCACATGCTCAGGTTTAGCCACAGCAATGATCCCACTCCTGTGGTACCAAATTCTATCTTAGTTACTCTTGTCTCATTGCTGGGACAAATACCTGACACCCAAAATGAAGGAAGGAAAGGTTTATTTAGCTCACAGTTACTGGAGATTTCTGTCTACACTGAGCTGGATCCAAGGCAGACTGGCACATGGCAGAGGCCAACAGCTCATGGCAATGGAATAGCAACAATGGTGACAGAGAATCTGTCTATCTGTCTCAGTTATGTTGCATTCAGGCTCTCTGCCCCCAGGCTGGGGGAAGTACTCACACCTATAATCTCAGCAGTACTAAGACCTATAATCCTAGTGATCACCCATAATCCCAGTGAATCATGAATTAATCTCTAGAAGTCCCCACCCCATGACTGCATGACGCTTTAGGGGGACAACTAGACACAAACCATAACGGGTGCTTGTAGTGCATCATGATAGAGCAAGGAAAACTCCCTGGGAGGGACACCATGGCCCTTGTCTCTGAGTGGCAGTGTGTTCACATTTGGTGCTTATAAACACTTCCTTATGCTGCCCATGCCATGTCCCTTTATCTTCAGCAAGTACCTTGGCAGGTCATGGATCTTCACCCAGAGAAATGACCCAAACCTTCATTCCTGGAGCTCTGGGTCATTTGTAGTCTGGCCAGGTTTCAGCTGTTCTAAATTCCTGTTGACCTGAATTCCAGGGCTTGGCAACATTAAGAGATGTACTGAATTCCAGACCATCTCTTCCTTACCTCCACTGTGGAATAGTAACCCTATTCTGCTGAACTGTTGGTGGTCTGGATTCCAATACTGTAAAGCCCCCTCTTAGCTGAATGACTCAGAGGCCTAAGGGGCATAGAATTATAGGTGGTACCTTAATTTCTAGCCCATTGGGGCTATTGTATCTCTTGGTTGAAGTATCTCCTCTCTGGAACAAAGACCTCTAGGCCAGCAGAGCATAAAGTCATGGGAACAGGAAGAAGCAAAACCTTTGCTAATAGCTCACTGAGGGTAACAATAAGTGGGGCCACTCCAATTTCTATTCTCTGATTCCTGGACTTGTAAAGTATTCACAAGTCATTGGCCAAGCACTGTCCTATACTGGATGCAGATTCAGGGCACCCAGTGCCTCCTAAAGAACCTTTCACTTTGGCTCCCAGCTAGTACTGGATTGGAGCCTTCAAAAGGCCCTTCCAGCATTCCGTCCAAGCTGTCAGAATGGTAGAAAAGATGGCAAGGCTGGTATCTCTAATCCTCAGAAGGTTCAGTCAGGAGGATGGCAAGTTTAAGCCCATTCTGGGCAGCTTAATGAGACCCTATCTCAGCAACAATAAATGTTGAAAGGGCTGGAAGTGTAATTCAGCATAAATGACCAGGTTCAGTTTCTTGTACTAAAAAAATGTTTTAAAATAATATGGTTGATCTTGCTTGGTCTTGAATTTAAATACATGAGTAATGAATGCTATATGTGTTCTTGTTTCTTGGCACTTCATACACTGTTAGATCTGTAGAGTTTATTGATGTCATGAACAACCATAATGTAGTTAAACACCAAATGGATATTGAAAGTAGTAGTATGTGTAAAGCAGAGTTAAGTGTATACCTTGTTTTGGGTTTGGATTTATGAACCTCAAAGTACTGTGCTCTAGCAGTGCTCTGTGAATATTCCTGCATGTCTTACTCGGGTAGGGCTTTGTCTACATGGGGTGAAATTGTGAGCCCATTTTTTCTGGATGCCGCATGCTGTCTCTCAGAGCACTGGTACACTCCCATGAGTGTACAGGAATGTCGTTGTTGCTGCACCTGCAGTCACATGTGAATTGTCAGAATGTTTTCTGGCCATTGTGGGACAGATTTCTGGTGATCTAGTCTCCGGTGTTCTGTTCTGTTCTGTTCTATTCTATTCTATTCTATTCTATTCTATTCTATTCTATTTATTTCTATTTCTATTTCTATTTCTATTTCTATTTCTATTTCTATTTCTATTTCTATTTCTATTTCTATTTATTTTTGTGGCCAGGTCAGCCTGTGGGGGCAGGGGGGGAGGGCTGGCATGGCATGTGGTGCTGGTGATCGAACCACATTTGCCCACACTTGCCTAAGTTTGCCCAAGTAGGCACTTTAGACTGTTCAGTTATCTTGCTAGCCCTCTCATGTGTTACTGGGCTGTTCACCTCCTCCTTATGATGGCTGGAGTTGCTCTATGTGAGTTTAAAATGTGCTTTTTCCATAGGATGATGTGATGATGCCACAGAGAGTGAGGCTGCAACATCAGGCTGCTGAGCAACACCCGACCAGTGTAAGTATCACACTCTTTGGGCTATGAGCACTTTCCTGAAGTACAAAAAAATGTGTGTATAGGGAGGGAATTGGTACAGCAGCACCCTAAAGCATTGAGATGTCTTCCTTCAAGAAAAGCATGCTTTTCATTTTAGACAGGAGCTATTGCTTAAACATGGATGTGAAAGAGTTGGTTGAATAATAGCTGGTCAGGGCCTTGCACTTTCTTGGCAAGTGCTGTACCACTAAGCTATATCACTGACCCTAGCTCCTGAGTTCTTGACATGAAGGCATCTGAGAGTGTGATGCACTCTCGCTTAGAGCCAGCTCCCATCTCCTTGTTCAGAGCCACACTCTTCCCGCTCATCTTCAGATCTCAGCATTGCCTGACACCCCAATCTCCTGGAGGCCATCTCAGCCTTGGTTCTTACACCCTTTTTGCTCTAGGCCACTTAAGTTTCAGAGATTTGATGCTTCAATATGTCCTTTCCCATATAGCTGCTGACCCAAGACAGGCTCTGTCCTCCCAGGAAATTGTCAGGGGAGAGTGTTTAGACTAAGTGGGATGTTTGTTTTTGATATGTGTGCTACAAAGCACTGAACCAGGACCCTCCATACTTTATTTTTAATTTCTGAGGCAGAGTCTTGCTAAAGCATTAAGTTGCCCAAGCTGGCTTTAAACTTGGGATTATTCTACTTCAGGATCCTAGAGTAGATCATAGACCTGTGGCATTAGGCCTAGCTAGAGGCTGAACACCCTTATTCCTTGACTTGGAATTGTTTATACCGTTTAAGTTTAAATGTTATTAATGCAAACACATTCTTAGAGGAAGCTGTAGGAATATAGGACTCTCCCCTTGGCTGCACCTGGGGACCCTTCAGCCCTGCAGCTGCTCTATGGCTGTCCAGGTGGTGTCAGCCAAGGGGGTTGTGGCCAGCTCATTGCATGGCCCCTTAGGTTTCCTGTCTTGTCCTGCCCTTAGCAGCCCACACCAGACCCTTGATGCTGCCTCTGATTCTGGCCACTCCCTTCCACACACAGATAGGTGCTCAGCTTTGCTGTAGGAGACCTCGGCCACCTGAGTGTGGGATTGTAGGATGGAAGTGTGGGCTGCCTAAGTGTAGTAGTCTGAGGTGCTGTAGGTAAGTGGTGTGTACAGACAGCATGGAGGCAGACAGGAAGTACAGAGAACTGCAGGGCAGGAGCATGGGGAGTCCATGTAGCTGTTACTGTCATAGGTGTGGAGGTTGGGGACAGATCCCAGGTTGGCTGGGGGGGCTTCAATCTGGGGCACCTTTCAGGGAGGGTAGAAAAATGCTATAGCTTTCAGAAGATTCTGGAAAAGCTCATGTGCCCAACAAGTTTAAGAACTGCAAGTATGTGTAAATACATGTATTCATAGCAGTCAGTGACCACAGGCTCCAGAAGTTGCTTTTTTAAAGTTTATGGGCATGGAGTATATCATTTTCCCCTCTTGTTGGTTGGGAAAGATGTGAGAAAATACCCCACAGTATTGCAACAGCAGATGCCACCATGGAACCACTGGAACACCATCCAGTGTATGCCTTGTTTTGAGTTTGGACTTATGCAAATCCAGACCCTAGCATCTGGACCCATGCTAGTGAGACCAGGAACTAGCATTCCCTAGTCCTGAGGCTGGCCTACATTGCATCACTGATAACTAAGGGATTTCTACCCCAGCTCCAGAGAGTTCTCAGTCTTATAAGAGGAGATGAGATGCAGAACCTTTTTCTTCTTTTTGGAATGGGGGTCTGGACCCTTTTTGGGAAGATTAAAAAAAAAAAAAAGGAAACAAGTCCTATTGTGTGGATTTCTGTCAGTTCATATGAGGGAAGGCAGAATAGGAGATTTCCCGGAGCTTCTTATTATGGCTCTGATGAGTGTGGTAATAATGCATGGAGGTAAAAAGAAAGGAATAGCATATCAAGAAATGCACCTGCTACTTGGGGTTTAGACTGTTCCTAGTGCCAGGAAATTTCCAAAAGCAAGCCTCCATGTTCTGGCCCATCATGGCAGCCACATTCACCCACAGGTGTATTGCCCGACCATCTATGTAGCCCATCCCGATGGTTGTGTCAGCCTGAGAGTTAAAGGCTACAGACACTGGCCAGGCCCACTTTGGTAACTGGGCCAGTGTCCTATCTGCACGTAGATACAGTGTCTTTCCCTCACAGAGGTATTTTTTTTTTTTTTTTTTATGGCTGCAAATGGCAGCTTCTGAGTGTTTAAAGGTATACTTGTGAATAATCTTGGCACAAATGTTGATGTTAGAGAGTGATGCTTCCATTTCCATCTTGATGCAGTAGATCAGCCCCTCTTGCAGTTATCTGTAGCATCTGTCCAGATGCATGCCGATGTTTAGAAAAGCTCAGGGATGGGGCCAGGGAAATAGCTCAGTAGAATAAGTGCTTGCCTGGCAGACACAAGGGCCTGAGTTTAATCCCCAGTCCCACAAAAAAAGACATACAGACAGAGAGAGAGAGAGAGACAGAGAGAGAGAGAGAGAGAGAGAGAGAGAGAGACAGACAGACAGACAGACAGGCAGACAGAGAGAGAGAGAGAGAGACAGACAGGCAGACAGGCAGACAGACAGAGAGACAGAGAGAGAGAGAGGGAGGAGAGAGACAGAGAGAGAGAGAGAAGCTCAGAGACTGTCTGTCTTTAAAGTCTAGCCTGTGACTTTTCTTGCTGACCTCATTAGTCTGGATGCTGCATCTGCCATGCATGGAAAACCTTGTAGCACATGTCCTCCAAACCACAGAGAAGGTGGAGCATCTTTGTTTTGTGCTTCCTGGCCTTCAGAATGTCTTAATGGTGTGGCTGCACCAACACAAGGCCAGCCTAGAAAAGTTGTTATCATAGTTTTGTGACCTGCAGAGCCCTAATCTGGAGTTGCTGGTTGGTGGTTTGTCAGTTATGTTTGTAGTTTGTTCTGGAAGAATGAAATGAATCCTAGCTTTCTGCTCATACTTGGTCATTATTCCTTAAGGCCATTTTCAAGAAAACCATTTAATAAGGAAGGAAAGACTCTTGATGGTAGCTTTCATAAATTGTACAGCTATGTATAAATCAGAGCAGAATCTTTAGGGTTTTAGATCTAAGTGTTGTTATGCCATGCCATGTGTAATATTTATTCCCATGTACCACTCATTTCCTGAAGATGCAGAGCAGAGATCAGTTCTGTATGGGTAGGATAGAATTGGAGAAGTTTGTATTTGCTCTGTGGGGCCCTGAAGTGGCCAGAAGGACTTTCCCATGGGGTTCCCCAAGCAGAAGCATGGAACAGGGGCTATGTGATAGGTTGTTCCATTTGGGCAATACAATGGCCAGTTGGGGTGGAGGTAGGGTGACAGCATCCCAGATGTGGGCTATACTGTGGGGAAGTGTAATGCTGCATTGATCTTGTCCTGTGGACTCTGGACAGATGGAGACTTGGGGCCTGATTATAAACTTTCACTGAATCGCCTTCCAAAGTGCGAGTGAGTAGCCTACTGTCAGTATCCCCTAGGGGACCAAGGCCAGTACCAGTAATAGGTACAGACAGGAGCCACTGGCCCTGAAGCACAGGTGAGAAGGTGGCTGAACTTCTTCCATAACCCACACTCAGCTTGATTTCACAGTGAGGATGAGGCTTCTGGAACTGAAGAGCCATCTTTTCTCTGTCCTTTCTACCCTCAGTCTCTTAGAATCCTCACCCAGCCTGTGGGGAAGGCCCCACCACTGGCTGGGTGCTGTATTTCCTCTACCTCCACCTGCCCTACAAGGAGGATCTCCATCTACATGAAGACAGTTTACTTCACTCCAGTGGCCTGATCTGAGCTGATGTTAATGTTACAGGCATGGAAGATTGAGCTTCTCTACTGTGGGGAGGCCTTCCTGCAGCCCAAGTCCTCTGCTAGTGTCTGAGAAGACCCTGCTGTCCATATGAGGATTAGCTCTTCCCAGGCCTCTGAAGGCCTGAGGGACTCTTTGACTGGTCTTAGAGATGCTGAACTTCGCAGAGACCATAGGCAGTTTGTCTAGATCATGGGGTATAGGCATCCAGGGTTGGACAGAGGCAAGGAGCTGGGGGAGGGAGATTGAGGAGGCTCTTTTCAAGGCCAGGGGGATCAGGGCTAGGATTGAGAGTGGAAGGTGATAGGAAGCCTGGGAGCCTGTGTGTTACCACCTCAGGTGACACTGTAGACAAGGAGTGACAGGGTCAAGACATATGCTGAGATGGGGCTGTTTCTGGAAATGTGGTCCTGCAGTCTAGGCACCCATGTAGGTGTAGATGTAGATGGTATCCTCTGAGTTGAACTCTGTGTGGGCTTAGGCACCATTCTTTTGTCCACTTTAGCCCAGAAACCAGAGATTTTAGTTAGGCTCTGTCTGGATACATGTGCCCCATGTGGCCTCACACACACATACGGAGTGCCACACCTCTTGCAAGGGTATCTAAGCTCTGTTCATTGTTTTCACAGATCATAGGGTGCCAAGTGAGGAGGGATCCCCCAGACTCCACTGCACGATACACACGTTGGATCAACCAGCTGATGCCAGACCAGCTCCTGACACAGGTGATGGCTGTGTGTCCTTGATGCAGGTGGCTGGCTCTGTGGGTGACAGCCATAGCTGTTTGTCCTCATTACAATGGCTGTGTGGGTGACAGCTGTGGCTGCTGGTCCCAGATGTGGGTGGTTTTAACAGGTGATGGCCCTCAGGTGTTTGTTCGTGATGCAGGTGGCCGTGAATGAGTTGGTGGCTATTCATCCTTGTCGGAGAAGGTGCTTATTAGTGCCTTTGGCTATATCCTGCCCCAGGCCTGAGAATGTGCTGTTGGATGCAGTCTCTTTCTTCTCTGTGTCCACAAGTTAGTGACTACACAGTATGCCTGGCCCCATAGGGTTTTGCTGTTTAGATGATGCTTATTCCCTCCCAGGATGCCAGCATGCTTGGTACTCCAAAGACTTTTTAGTTTCTACAGTGTGCTCTTGACATGTTCTATGGAGTCAGGCTGGTCATGCACAATATTGACAGCAGGGTGGCTTCAGAGTGGACATAGTGTAAAGATGGCAGAGAGCAGAGAGTAGACATGGTAACAGGTACAGGATGGATGAGGCCACAGGCAGAGAGTGGATGTGACAGTGGACATGCCAATTCAAGACTAGACATAGGGACAACAGCACCCACTGTTTCAGATCTGAGCAGCTAATTTGAAGAAGCAGTTATGGGTATCATTAAATTGGTGATTGTCTTAGTGCCCCTGTGGGGTGTCTGGCCTCTCCATTGGGCAGGCAGAAAACATCGTTTCCTTGTGAGAGGACAGCTCTTCCTATATAGGTTGTGCAGTAGAGTCCTTCCTGCCATGGCTCTATGCTGTGGTGTGGCGCTGCACTCCTGGCGGAGCATGCTGATTGCAGATGCTGGGGCTGCAGGCAGTCTGAGCCAGCAGTGAGGATGTTCATGGGAGGTCAAAAAGCCAGTGACTCAGTGTGGGCTTAGAATTATGCCCTGGTATTCATATTTTATGTCTACAGAAAATTTATTTTTTGTTTTGACATTTTTTAATGGAAAGAAATTAATTTCCCTTTATTAGTTATATAGCCATATCCATTTTAAACAACTTAAAGGTAACTACTACATTTGCAAAAATTATGCTTGACTATTTTAGGAAGAAGTTCTAATAATATAAAAAGTTCTAGCCGGGCGTGGTGGCTCACGCCTGTAATCCCAGCACTCGGGAGGCTGAGGCAGGAGGATTGGTGCGAGTTCGAGACCAGCCTGGGATACAGAAGTGAGCTCAAGGCCAGCCTCAACTGCATAGCGAGACCCTGTCTCAAAAAGACAAAAAAAAAAAAAAAAAGTTCTGAAGAAAAATGTGTGTAATGGATATGTAGCAGTACCTCACTGTGGCTTTAATTTTCACTTCCCTAGTGATTAATAGGCTTTTATGGATTAGTTTACTTTTCACATCTCTTTGATTAACTATTCAAATCTTTTTCTATTATTTTGTTGTTTGTATTCTTACTTTTCCACATTTATATGTTGTAGATACAGGTCCTTATCAGATATGAACTGTAAAAATACTTTCAGCGTCTGTGTCTGATATCATTTTCCTCTTTGATTCAAAGAAGTTTTAATTTTTGATGAAATTCAACCTCTTTTATGGGTTGTGCTTATGGGATTGAATCTAAGAAATCTTTGGGTTTTTTTTTAATCTAAGAAATCTTTGACTGATCAAGGTGATAATATGTTCTCATAAGTTTTCCTATGAAGATTGTATGTTTTAGGTTTTTCATGAATGTACGTTTTCCTTGCTTAGTTAATTTTGGAGTATGGCTTGAGTTATTGCCTTACTCAACTCAGGTTATCATAACAAAATCTATACATCACATGGCTTAAACAAGAGCCACTCATCTCAGTTCTGGAGGTTGGGGCTGGCAGCACTTCCTTCCTGCCCAGCCCATCTTCTGACTTGCAGATGGCCACTTCTTCACCCAAGCCCTCACATGGCAGAGGAGAGTCAGAGGTTGAGCCCACCATTGGCATTTTACCACCCTGCCTTCATCTGAATCTGGTCAGCCACCTCAGATGCTGTCAAATCAGGAGTCAGGCCTTCAACAGAAGAACTTGGGAGGACACATTTTCAGGGTTTTGCCTATGGATATCCAGTTGGTACAGACATTAGTGAAAGACAAGCCTTTCCCTCATCACAATTAGTACACATAACTGCGTTGATTTATCTAGACTGTCTTTTCTTTTGTTAACCTATTCACAATTGTAAACTTTATTACTCTTTTTTATTATTGTAATTGGTTGATACTAGCTGTCCAACTTGCTTCTTTTTTATTTTAAGGAAGGGTCTACAGGGTGTTCAGAGTCTCACTACTAGATCTTGTAGTGATTTGCCTGTTCACAGTCTCCCAAGAGCTGGGATTACAGCCTCATGCCACCACACCTAGTCTCGATTGCTGTCTTAGTGTGCCCTGGAGGTGGGCCTTATATGGCAGGCCTGGGGATTGAACCCTGGCCCTTGAGCCTTCCTGAAGTTGCTTTAATCTGCTGAGCTATTTGGCCAGCCCCAAACTTGCTCTTCTTTTTCTTTTGCATTTCCATATTATGTGAAATTTGCTTAACATTTTCTACAAAATAGAATAAAATAAAATAAAATAGAATAAAATAAAATAAAATAAAAGGCAGGGTGTACCTGACTGGGGAGTTCATGTTGGGCCAGGGGGAAGGAGGTAAGGGAGTCCAGCAGGAGGCTCAGCAAGCTCAACTGGGCCTCAGCATCTCAGAAGGGTGGTTACTGTGTCTTATAGAATATAGAAGCTGCCACAGAGCTGTCATCTTTAGCCCTGTGGGAGAGGAAAGACATTGCTTTACCCTATGGGTACAGAAACCAACTCATTCTTTCTTTCTTTCTTTCTTTCTCTCTCTCTCTCTCTCTCTCTCTCTCTCTCTCTCTCTCTCTCTCTCTCTCTCTCTCTCTTTCTTTCTATTATGGCTGGCTCAGTCTGCCCTGGGAGTGGGGCTGGCACAGCATATGGTGCCAGAAATCGAACCACAGTCCCTGTGGTTGCCTAAGCTTGCCTAAGCAGACACTTTAGACTGCTGAGCTATTTTGCCGGCCCCCAGAAACCAATTATTTTTGACTGCTGCTCTCAAACACATAATGGGCATATCATCACAGAGAGCTGAGTACAGAATCTCATTGCATGTCCTTTTCTAGTCCATATCTAGCAGCTTTGGTGCATTTTTATCAACACCAGAGAAGATTGTGGTGAATGTGCACCACTGCCTGTCACCAAGAAACTTCCCCTCAGTGGTGGTTCACTTTAGTGCAGGAGAACTGCTCATCAGGTGAGTGATGGCCTTACCAAGTTAGCAACACCCTCTAGGCACATCCTGGATGATGTGTCCTTGACACTGTTGACCTTTGGGAAAGTTCACCGAAGCATAGAAGCCAAACTGGAAGACCAGGTAGAAACACAGAGGGCCAAATTGTGGTGAAAAAGGTGAGCCGGAGAAGAAGGTAGCTCTCATCTTCACTGAGGGTACCTCCAAGGCAGCCAAGCTGAGTCATAACAACTCACTGGCTACCATGGGAGTGTCCTGGTTATACTGTGCAGGTCAGAAGCCACCAGCACACTGCATCTCTGCTCTTGAGCTTATGGGGCATCATCTGCCTGCTGGTGGGGTCCTCGTCTCCTCCTGCCTCCCCGAGGAGTAATTCAGAACATTCTCTCTTCTGTCATCATGCCAGCACACATAAGACATCACTGTGAAATATCAGGATTGGTTTGAAATGAAGGAAGGAAAAATAAGATTACTTTAGATCTTTATTCAGAAAGTCTTCTGGCCATAAACAGAGCACAGCTGTGCCTATATTTTCACTATACACAAAAAATTAAAGTGACTCAAAGACCTAAACCTAACACTAAAAACTATAACACTCTTAAAAGAAAATATAAACACTTCACAGTGTTCCATGTGGAAATGTTTTCTTGGCTATGACTTTTGCTAAAAGCATAGGAAACAAAAGAAAAAAACAGATAAATTAGAGTACATCAACATTTAAAACTTTCGTGCATCTAAGAACACAGTAAGTAGATTAAAAAAGCAGTCCACAAAATGGGAGAAAATATTTGTAAATTGTATGTGAAATATTGATTAGTGAGTATAATTAATTCTGGAAACATTGTCATAGTATAAAGCATTTATGTATCAAAGAGAATTTCCCCTTAAGAAATAATGGTGAGGGCTTGTGGGTTAGCTCAGTTGTTTAAATGCCTGCTTGGGCAATATAGTCAGGCACAGGAGACCATGGTTTGATCCCCAGTTCCACATGCTTTACTAGACCTGCTCTTAAGTCAGCCTGAGCCAGAAAAAAGTAAAAATAAAAATAAAAATCCTTCTTAACTTTAGGGGCTAGCCAGGTAGCTCAGCAGATTAAAGTGCCTGCTTAGGCAGATGCAGGGGTTGGAGGTTTGATCCCCAGCCTGCCTTGCCAGCCCCACCCTTGGGACAGGCTGAGATGACAGTTGAGGCTGGGTGTGGTGGTGCACACCTGTGGTCCCAGCACTTGGGAAGCTGAAAACAGGAATGATCACAAGGCCAATCTGTATAGTGAGATCCTATAAACCCTGCACTAAATACAAAAAAAAAAAAAAAAAAAAAAAAAGGGGAAATTCAGATGATTCATTCATAACCCCAAAATATTCATATGAAATGATTACAGTATGTAATATAATATAAAATAATGAAGAAAATGCAGACTATCAAGAAAAATAAACAAACTAATCTGTACTTATATTTGAGTACTGTCCTGGCTAGTGTGAGGGAGATGAAAGAGGAGGGTTATTGTGTAGGATGACTTTCACTGTCACTAAAGGAATCACTGCTACCTCCAGGCTCAGTAGGATCTTTTTTTTAAATAGCAAGGAGGTTGTCTAATGATTCTTACTTTTGCCTCCTTTTGAGGATTTTCAGAAATGTAACATTGCATTGTTGTTAAACAGATTACTTTCACTGCTATTGCCTTTTCTGGGTGTTCTATACAAAATTTTGCATTGTTTCTCACATTTTATACCTCTGTAGTCTCATTTGAAGTCAAGGATTCTTCCATCTGTTTGTGTTCCTCTTCTCTTCACAATCTCTTACTGCTGAGATATGATCATTCACAATGCCACAGTGAAAAACAGAAAAGAACCATTAACTCTGTTATGATCATATGATGTTTGGTGTCATACTTCTCATATTGCAAGATATGTCTTATTTATCAAGTTAAAATTTGTTAGAAACGTTTGCTTGGAACAAGTACTTACAATCAAAGATTTTTGTTTATATCTGATAAGGGTTTTCTGTCTACCATTTATAAGAAATTTCTATAACTCTTCACCAAAGATCCAATACTGTCCAGTAAGCTCATGAGAAGTTGCTCAGCATTTACTGTCACTAAGGAAATTCAAAGCAAAGTCACAACAAGATGCTGCCTTAGTCTATTAGGATGACTGACTACAGTAAATAACAATAGTTAGCAAGGATGTGCAAAAATTAGAGTGCACATTCACTGTCTCTAGGGATGTAAAACAATGCAGCCTCAATGAGAAACACTGTGCTGGTGCCTCAAAAAAATTAGTTATTATATGCCTTAACACTTCTCCTTTAGTGTACTACCCCGAAGAATTGAAAGAATTATAAGAAGAATCTCTGGAAGAGATTTATCCACTTATGTTCGTGTTAGCATTATTTATAATAAAAAGGTAGAAGCCAAACAAAGTGTATGCATATGTATTAGTCTGTTTTTCAGTGCTAAAATAGAAAACTTGAAACTGATAATTTACAAAGAAAAGAGGTTTGCTTTGTCCTGTTTTGTTTTTATTTTTTTTTTTAATATTATGGCCAGCTCAGCCTACTGTGGGGGTGGGGCTGGTGCAAAATGTGGTGCCAGGGATCAAACCGAGGTCTCTGCGGTTGCCTAAGCTTTCCTAGATAGGCACTTTAGACCACTGAGCCATCTCACCAGCCCCTGCTTTGCTCTGTTTTGGAGACTGATCATCTAAACAGCTTGACACTGGCTCTGGTGAGGCCTGAAGTATCTCATCATGATGGGATAGCATTGAAGAGGGAGAGCATAGTGCACGATGGGAAGACAGTGGGGAGAGGCCAAGCTTGCATTTCATAAGATCCCTCTCATGAGAACTAAACAGATTCTATGAGAACAACATCAGGTGCTCCCTTGATGATCTGACCACCTCTCATCATCACCACACTGGGGACCAGGTTTTGAACACATGAGCTCTTGGGACAAACCCCATCCCAACTGTTGCAGCACACAAACAAATATTATTCAACCTCAGAAAGAAAAGAAATTCTGCAATATGTTATAACACATATGAACCTTGTGAATATTATGAAATATGAGATAATCCAGACACAACAGTGCTGTGGTATGTCTTACATCTCCTCCAAAGCCCATGGGGTACAGGCCAGTATAGCGGTGTTGAGAGGTGGAGCCTTTGGGAAGATGATTGGATCAGGGTTCTGATCTCATCAGTAGGTTAATTCATTGATTTACAGCTGATGGGACTATAGGGTAGTGGCAGAAACTTTAGGTAGCAGGGCCTGTTGAAGAAAGTATATTCCTTGGAAATTTATATCTTATACGGAACCCCTTTGTATCTGTTTTCCAGCCTCCCCAAGGTGAGCAGCTTTGGTCCACAAAGCCCTTCTACCATAATATTCTGCCTCACCATAGGCCTAGGAACATTTGTGCCAGCAAATGGCACCATGAGGCAAAGTATATCTGACCTCCTTTGAGCTTATTTTTAGATGTTTTGTAACAGTGATAAAAGTTAAACATGAATGCCTTCCTGTGTAGGTGGCTGTTGGTCCACATCTGGCTCCTCTATGCACAGCTGGCTTCTCTCAGTGCATGCACACTCCATGCTTATGTGGCCAGGCTCTGGATTGGGTGTGAGTGTCAGTGTGTGGGGGCTCTGCAGTCAGTGAAGCCCAGGCCACCTCCAGTGGGCACAGAGTGTGAGTTCTACACTGCTGTAGCCTTTTAGGCCAGGCTGAGAGCTTGTAGCAGACAGCCTTGGCCTTCCTGGGGAAGATGGGAGATGCCTTACAGGGTCTGTCTGATATAGAGCCTACAGTGAGAGGTGCTGGTTGGAAGCCAGTGAGTGGGCATAGTTGCAGTAAGCACTGCCGGGAGAACAGCCTGGAGACAGGGAGCCTGGGCCACAGAGAGTTATAGAGAGGAATGTGGCAGGCCTGGAGTATCAGATGGCCTGGGTGCTTCTCTGTGGAAGTGGACCAGAATACCAAGCAGGAGCTGTCCTGGAGGCCAGAAGGAGGCATGGGATGAAGCTGGGGTGAAATCAGTTAACTTCCATGGCCCAAGCAGCAGGGATTCCCAGGGCCAAGCTGGTCTTCTACCTCTAGCAACCTGGCTCTGAAGGCTGCACACTCAGCAGATCCCTCTGGATGGCCTGAGCATAGCCGCTTTGGTGGCAACTGCAGTGACCAGCAGCCATGAGGTAGTGTATAGCGCATCACCCTGTATAAATATTGAGCCACCCATTCTTTGTGGTGGCTTGGTATGGGAACACATGAGCCCCTTTAAGACCCATTTAACAGGATTTCCTCTCTTTCCACCAGGGCAAGAGATGAGACCCAGTAAGTGAATTCTGGTGCTTCTCAGATACCATGCATGAGATATCTGACCAGATAGTCACCATGAACAAAGTCAGAGGTCTGTAATCCCAAACAAGCCAGAAGATAGCAAGTTGTCCAAACCAGTGGCCTGGAAACCTGCCTCTGTCACACACAGCACACTGGCCCAGAGCCCTCTGCATGCCCCCACTCACTTCTGAGGCCTGGGGGTTCCCCAGCTTGTGGGTTGTAGGCTGGCATTTGCCCTGGCAATGTGCAGTCTGGTTGCCTGAAGAGAGCTGGCCTAGTTAACAGAAAGAGAAACAACATGTGTGGATGTGTGGTACACCCCTCAGTCCACTCATCCTCATCCTCCACAACTTCTCTACTGTCCCTTGGGAGGATCTCTGCCACTTGGACATCTCAGCTCTAGCTGCCATAACTAAATGCCACAGATTGGGGCTGAACATAAGATTCTTCTTTTTCTCAGATCTGCAGTGAGATGTCTGGGATCAGGATACTGCTTCTGGGCTGGTTTTTCTTACAGATAGCTCCTTCTTCCTGTATCCTTCCCTGGCTTCACTGTATGTATACCTGATGTCTGCCTCTCATAAAGTCACTGGTCCTACATGGCAAGGCCCCACCCTTATGACTTCACTTACCCATACTTACCTGCTTTAAGACCTCATCCTAAAATGCTTTGATATAGAGGGTTAGAGCTTCAATATGTGAAGCTGAGGAGGGGGCACAATTCAGTCCATACCACTTGGGCACCTCCTTGGCTTCCCACAGCCCCTGGGCTTTCTCTACTCTGTGTTCCCCACCCCAGTGGTACTTTTATGGTGAATGTGTTAAGGGCTATGGTGCATCACTTCTGTATCCTTATACCCCTAACCCCACACCTTTCAGGTGCCAGTGGTCATGCTACTCCTGTCCTTTCCCCACCATATCAAAACCCTCCAGAAAGTGGAGCCAAGCACAGATGAGAGTGGTGAACAGCCCAGTGGGTCAGCCTTAGCACTTAAGTCAGCCTATCCAGAGCATCAAGGGATATAACCATCTAGACAAGCAAATCCTCTAAATAATTAAAGTTACCTCTTTAAGTATAGACACTACCAATATTTCCCAAACTTACTTGATCACAAAAATAGCTGGAGAAGCTAAAACACTACAGATCCACATTCATGGAGTTGCTAATTTTGAGTTTAGGGCCTGGCCCAGGAGTGTATTTTTAACAAATATTTCAGGGCTGGGGAGATAGCTTGGTGGTCTAAGTGCCTGCCTGGCAAGTGTAAAGTCCAAGTTCAATCCCTGGTACCATATTCCATGCTGGCCTCAGAATGCCTGCATGCTGTGTTGACCCTCAGACATACTGGGTGTGCCATTCTGGCCTTGAAATCAGGCGTGATCACACACACCTATAATTTGAACTCTGGGGAGGCTGAAGCAGGAGGATCACTGCAAGTGACAACTGTGTAGTAACACCCCATATCAACAACAAAAATAAAATTTTTAAAAAAGTGTTTTAGATTGAAGTCTGAGAAAGTATATTCTAAGATCTAAATAGAGGCCAGCCTCATGGTACCTACGTAGAAAAACACTTCTCTACAGGATAGTGGAATTGTTATTACAAAGTCTACCCAAATTTAAAAATCCTGTATTTTTAAATAATTTTAAACTCGCATGACAGTTGCAAAGTTAATAGAGAGTTCCTGTGCATCCTTCTCTGGTACTAACTTCTCCTGTGATGTGGCACAGTGATAAAGCCAGAAAATCTACACTGGCATTTTGCCAGTAGCTGAGCTAGAGCATCCAGGCACTCTGGAGTTCTGTCATGTTCCTAGGTCCATTCAACCCATCACATCCTCAGGACATGGGATGTTGTCTTATCAAACCCAATTGCCCTGCGATCACAGTCTCCTGGTCCATTGTGCTTGTTTAATTTGCTATACCAAAAATGGTATGGGTTGGGTAGCTTATACACACAAGAACATATTTCTGACAGTTCTGGAAAGGGAAGTCCATACCCAAGGCACTGGCAGATTTGGTGTCTGTTGGGTCTGATGGCTTTCTGCCTTGTAGATGGTGCCTCTACATGTCCTTAAATGGGGGGGGGTATATGGAGCAGCTCCCCTCCACTTTGGAGGTTCTTACCTCATGATCTCATCACTCTCCAAAGGTTCACTTCTTCACACTGTCACCTTGAGAGTTGAACATTGAGAGCAAACCTTAGCACATGAGTTTTAGGGGCATGGACATTCAGACTAGCATAACGCCTGCTGGACACATCTATTCCCTTTTGCTATAAAGTTGTCATTTGAGAAGCCAGTGCAAATGGGTCATATAGAACATTTTTCACTCAGCATAATGCCTTGAGGTCCACCTACACTCTTGTACATATTGAAAATTTATTCCCTTGTATTGCCAAATAGTGTTCTCTTGTATGGCTAAGCAGCTATTTATGGTCCACTCATCTTGTTGAAAGACATCTGGTTATTTGTATATTGGGGCATTACTGATAAGGCTGATGTGAACATTGGTGGAATTCTGTGTGTTTCATGTCTCTGGGATCAATTCCCTGGTAGTATATTTGCAGAGTTCCATGGTAAGAACATATTTTACTTCTAAGAAAATGCCAGCTTATTTCCCAACAACAGGTACTGCACTACCTAGCTCCTCCTCACCTTCACCAGCACATAGTATTATTGGCATTTCTAATATGAGCATTGATACCATCCCTTCCTGCTTCATCTTGCCATCCTTACTACCTGTAGAGCTTCTCTACAGGTACTTAGTTCCCATCCAAATATTTGCTTTGGTTAAGTGTCTGCTCACATCTCTTGCCTACTTTCCAGTGGTAATGTTTGTTTTCTTACTATTAACCTTTTAGAGTTTTCCTTTGAGCATAAGTCATCTGTTGGAGAAAAAAATTTGCAAATACTTGCTACTAACTTTTGGCTTTTCACTCATTTAAACAAGTTTGTAATTTTGATGAATGACATCCACTTAATTGGTTTTTTAAAATAGATTGCTTTGGGTGTTAACATCTAAGACTACTCCCAATCTTGATCATAAACATTTTTTTCCAAGAAAACCTTTTGAAAGACTTATAATTTTGTGTTTTAAGTTGTGCTATTTGTTTTTTGTTAATTTGTTTCTTGTTTGCTTTAATTTTGCTTATGAATATTTCAGCACCATTTGTTTTTAAAGACACCGCATTTCTGAATTGCTTTTAGACCTTTGTCACAAACTCAGTTGACCCTCTGTGTGTGGCCCTCCTCCCCCACACTGTTTCCTTGGCCTGTGTCCCTTACTTCATCAACTTGTACTCTGTGGAGGACTAAATCTTAAAACTAGTAGTGTAATTCCTTCTACTGTGTTCTTATTTTTCAAAATTGGTTTAGCTATTTTATTTCCTTTGCCTTTTAATATAATATAAAGTTCTGAGTCAATTTGTCCACATTACGAGGAGTCCAGCTGGGATTTTTTTTTTTTTTCTTATTTCAGAACCCTTATTCGTTTATTCACTCATTTTTATGGCCGGCTCAGCCTGCCCCGAGGGCAGGACAGGCGCAGCATGCGGTGCCAGGGATCAAACCGTGGTCCCTGAAGCCGCCCAAGCTTTCCGAAGCAGGCGCTTTAGACCACTGAGCCATCCCGCCGGGCCCCTCCAGCTGGGATTTTGATGTGAGTCAAACCTATAAGTCAAATTAGAAGAACTGACATCTGTACCATGTTGAGGGTCCTAGTCCATCAATATTGCCTGTACCCCTCCATTTATTTAAATCTTCTTCGACCTCTTTCACTAGCATTACATTTTTTTGGTAGCAATACAAAGGCCGCTATGTACTTAATTTTGTTTTCCATTGTTCACTACTAATGTATGGAAATATATGCCTAATAATTATAGGACTATTTATATTTCTTAGTTACTTAACAGGAACACATTGTTGGAGATGCAGTGTTAGGTGGTTGTGTGTGTGTGTGTGTGTGTGTAAATCAAGTCACAGTGCCTGGTCTGTACATACAGTCCATCACTGACCAGAATGGCCTTGTATTGCACAAATATAATGTGTAGTATCTTGTGTGGTTTTTTAGTTGCTTAAGGAGGGGTGTAACTCCAGTCGTTTCCTGGGACTAGAAATGCATTATAGCTGTGCATCCACAGGTACTTAGGAAACCTCAGGAGGCAAGAGTGGCTGTGGTTATCATTCCACACTTCAAAGGATTCAGGTATTCCTCCTACTGGGTTGCTCCAAGGAAAGGAAATTGACATGTGAAAGAGATACAAGTACTCACTCGCTCATTATAGTACTATGTACAATACCTAAGACATTGAACCAACTCAAGTGTCTACCCACAGATGAAAGGATAAAGGAATATGGTAGAGATACGCAGTGGAGTGTAATTCAACCATAAAAATGAGTGAAATAGCCAGGCGTAGTGGCACATACCTGTAATCCCAGCACTTGGAGGCTGAGGCAGGAGGATCAGTGTGAGTTTGACACCAGCCTAGGCTACAAAAGTGAGTTCAAGGCCAACCTGAACTGCATAGCAAGACCCTGTCTCAAAAAGACAAAACAAACAAACAAAAAAAAGAGAGTGAAATACTGTTTGTAACTATGTGCATGTGGAACTGAGGATATAGTGTTGAATGAAATGTCATGAAAAGGAATGCAAAACCACATGTTCATGTGTTCTTTCTTATACGTAGAAGATAGAAAGTAGATTTCAAAGAAATAGAGGATAGAACAGTGGTTCCCAGAGCCTGGGTAGGGTGTGAGGAACGGGACTGGGGAGTGGAAGATGCGCTGGAAAGATGTTCTATATCAAAGTAAGTAACTATGGGTGACAACAGTTAATTGAATATTTCAAAATTATTAGTAGGGAGGATTTTGAATGTTTCCAGTACAAAGAAATGACAAATGTCTGAGATGACACATGTGCCCATTACCCTGAGCTGATTACTACACATTATATTTGTGTATTGAAATGTCACACTGTGCTCCCTGAATATCATGTACCAACAAAAATAAAAAATGTATTTAAGTGAAAATCATAAGAAGTATTAGAACTTTCTGATTTTTGGAGGAGCCTACACACTTTTTCATAATGGATGTACTAACTTGGTGGCTTGATTGCTTTTCCTACTAATTAATGGTGTTGAATATTTTTGTGTATACTGTGTATACTTGGTCATTTGTATGTCCTCTTTGTAGAAATGCCTCTTCAGGCCATTCATACATTTTCTTTTTTCTTTTCTTGTTTCAGAACTTTTGTTTGTTTATTTTATTTTTATGGCTGGCTCAGCCTGCCCTGAGGGCAGGGTTGGCACAGCATGTGGTGCTGGGGATTGAACCTCGATCCCTGCAGCTGCCTAAGCTTTCCTAAGCAGGCACTTTAGACCACTGAGCCATCCTGCCGGGCCCCATTCACACATTTTTAACTCAAATTTTGTTTTTTGTAATTGAGTTGTTTGAGTCACTTACATATTCTGAAATTCAGGTTCTTCTCCAGAGATTGTGATGGTTAAGCCTGATTGTGCCAACTTGATCAGCTCGGGAGTCACCCAAGGGAATAGAGGAACACACTATTAGGTGTCTCTTGTTAGAGGTGGAGCTCCAAGGAAAGAACGCCTTGGGTATCATATCTGATCCTTCTGCCCCTTCTTGTCTGGGACTGTTACCCTGCTTACTTCCTGTCTGCCATAAACTAAGTACCTTTGTTCTGTCATATCTGCCCACCATGATGTTCTTGCCCACCATGATGAGTCTGCCAACACTGGACTGAATCCCTCAAAATCATGAGCTAGTTTAACCTCTCCTCCTTTAAGTTATGGGTACTGGATATTGTGTCCCAGAAATAGGAAAGCTGAACAATACAGATAATAGCTTGTAGATATTTTCCACCCATTCTGTTGGTTGTCCCTGCACATTGCTGGTCATTTCCTTTGCTTGGCAGAAGCTTTTGGGGTTGATACAATCCTACTTGTCAGTTTTTTTCTTTTGTTGCCTGTGCTTTTGAGATATTATTAGAAAAATCCTTGCCTGTTCTAGTCTTTCTTTTGTTTTCTTCTGGTAGTTGCATAATTTTGGGCCTTATACTCAAATCTTTGATCCATTTTGAATTGATTTTCACACATAGTGAGAGAAAGGGGCCTATTTTCTTTCTTCTAAATGTATCAGAGTTTTCCAGCACTGTTTGCTGAAGAGACTTTTTTTCCTTTAGTGTATGCTCTTGCTGCCTTTGTAGAAAACCAGTTGACTATGGACATAGTTTATTTCTGTGTTCTCTACTCTGTTCCATTGATCTCTGTACCTGTTTTTATACTAGTACCATACTGTTTTTGTTACTATGGATTTGTAGTATGTTTAAATAACAGTTATTGTAATATCTTCATTTTTGTTCCTTTTTGCTCAGGATTGCTTTGGCTATGTGAGGTCTTATTTCTACATAAATTTTAGGAGGGTTGTTTCTGTTTACAAGAACATCATTTGTATTGTAATGGAAATTATAGCATGAGACATCTTTTAGTTTTTCTGTTTTCTTCTCAATGTGTTTTATAAATATTTTGTAATTGTAGAGAAAAGTATTCACTATCTTTTTTTTTTTTTTTTTTTTTTTTTTTTTTTTTTTTTTTTTTTTTTTTTTTTTTTTTTTTTTTTTGAATTTTTTTTTTTTTTTTTTTTTTTTTTTTTTTTTTTTTTTTGTCTTTTTGAGACAGGGTCTCACTATGCAGTTCAGGCTGGCCTTGAGCTCACTTTTGTAGCCCAGGCTGGTCTCGAACTTGCACCAATCCTCCTGCCTCAGCCTCCTGAGTGCTGGGATTACAGGTGTGTGCCACCATGCCCGGCTCTACTCACTATCTTGATTAAATTCTTTCCTTGGTTTGTGTTTGCTTGTTTTAGGCAGCTATTGTACATAGACTTGCTTTCTTGATTGTTTTGTCAGCAATTTTTTTATTGGCATATAAAAGCTAACGACTTGGAATGTGTTGGTTTTTGTATCCTGCAATCTTACTCACTTTGTTTATCAGTATTAATAGTTTTTTTGGTTGAGTATTTAGGGTTTTCTGTATATAAAATCACATCATTTGTGAGCAGAAATAATTTGATGTGCTCCTTTCCTATTTAGATTTTCTTTTCCTTTCTTTGGGTCACTATTCTAATACTATATTGAATTAAGAGTGGTAAAGGTGAGGGCCAGCCAGAAAGCTCAGTGGACTAAAGCACCTACATAGGGAGAGCACAGCATCTGGGGTTCAATCCCCAGTGTGTCATGCTAGCCCTGCCCCTGGGGTGTGCTGAGATGATGATTGAGACTAGGCATGGTGGCATGCACCTATAATCAATCTCAGTGCTTGGAAGGCTGAAAACAGGAGAATTACTATAAGTTTGATGTACATAGTGAAGTCCTGTAGACCCTTTAGACCCTGTCCTAAATACAGAAGGAAAGAAAGAAAGAAAGAAAGAAAGAAAGGTGAAGGTAGATTTCTTAGGTGAAATTCTTCCTATTGTCTTGTTCAGATGAAATGATTTCAGTTGTTTCCATTTTAGTATAATGTAGGCTCTATGTTTGCTATATATAACTCTTACTATATTGCTCTATGCTTTATTTTTTGAGGATTTTTACCATGAAGGATGTTGGATTTTACTAAATGCTTTTTATGTACCTGTTGAAGTGGTCTTATTGTTTTTTGTTTTGTTTTGTTTTGTTTTTCTGTTCTGGCCATCGAACTCTGAACCTTATACTTGCCAGGTAGGTGCTTAGGCTGCTGAGCTATATCCCCGGCCTCTTTTATCTTTTATCCTATTGATGTGATGTATTTTTTATAGATTTGGATACATTGAACCCTCATTGTATTTCTGAGATAAAATTTCACTTAATCATGGTGTGTAATCTTTTTATGTTATGCTGGATTTGGTTTGCTAGGATTTTATTCAGAATTTTTGGATCTGTGTTCAGGGATCTAATCAGTTTTTTGTTGTTATGTCTGGCTAGTTTTAGTATTAAGGTATTAGGGCTAAAGATGACCTCATAAAATAAGTTTGAAAAAGTTATCTCCTTTCAATACTTTAGAATAGTTTGAGAAAAATTAGTGTTAGTTTTTTTTTTTTAAGTTTGATAAAATTCAACAGTGAAGCCTGAAATTTTCATTGTAAAGAAAGATTACTGATTTAATTTTAATTTTTTGTTTGGGTTTCTTTTATATGAAAAACCTAAAATATAGATAAAGAACAAAATAAAAGGTAGACAATAGGAAATAGGGAGATAGATCTTGTGCAAATGGGAGAGAGGACATTGCATGGGGAGAGGAAGGGATGATAAAGAATAAAGGTGTATTATATGCATGAACCAACTTCCCATGAGGATGTAATCATTACTGCAAACATGTACTAATACAAAATAAAAATTGAAAAAATAAATATTCACATATATCGACCACATATTATATATAGTTCCTCAAGTTGTATCATTTGATTATTTGAAATGTCATACCCTTCACTTTTAGTACTGCTTTTGCTATAACCTATAGGTTCTGGTATGTTATACTTTCATTAATTTAAGAAAATTTTACTTTATTTTTTAAAATTTATTTATTTATTTATTTATTTATTTTCTTGTTTCAGCACTTTTATTTGTTTATTTATTTATTTTTATGGCTGGCTCAGCCTGCCCTGAGGGTAGGGCTGGTGCAGCATGTGGTGCCAGGGATCCAACTGCAGTCCCTGCAACCGCCTGCAGGCGCTTTAGACCACTGAGCCATCCTGCTGGGCCCCAATTTAAGAAAATTTTAAACTTCCCTTTTCATTTCTTCATTCAAGAGAATGCTTAATTTCCATGTACCAGTACAGTTTTTAAAGTTTCTTTTGTTGAGTTCTAGTGTTACTTCACTGTGGCTAGGGAAGGTACATGCTGTGACTTTTAGGTTTTTTTGTTTTGTTTTGGCTTGGTTGGAAACTTGCTTTGTAGCCCAGCATATGATATACTTTGAAGAATGTTCCATTCTGCAGCTGTTGAATGAAATGCTCTGTAGATGTGTATTAGATTCACTGGATAAGGTACAGTTTAACTCTAGTGTTTTCTTGCTAACTTTTTTGGACTTACAATTTTTGTCTCTGCTTATAGTTTTTGATTTAAAGTCCATCTTATCTGCTATAAGAATACTTATTCCTGCTGAATTTGGTTTTCCACTTGGATGGTATATGTGCTTTTCCATCTGTTCCCTTTTCAGTCCACACATCTCTCCTTCTTGTGTGCAGCATACCATTAGGTGTCATTTTTGATCCATTTGACCAGTCTGGATCTTTTAATTGGACAGTTTACTCCATTTCCATTTAAGGTTGTTATTGCTAAAGATATATATTTATTATTTTGTTCATTTTTTTCTTTTTTTTAAATGAATTTCTGAACCATTATGGTTCATAAATTCTGAACCATAATGGTTCATGGATGAAGTCCCAAAACAACAGCTTATCCTCCCAAAGACCACTGCTCTCATCCTCACCCCGCTACACCCCACCCCTGTCTTTGCCCTTCAGCCCTGAATGTAACTTCTTACCCTTCTTGTGCTAAAAGAAAACAACCCAATCAGCTCCTTATGCATCCCTGAGCCCTGCCCCTCAAGCTCCACCCCTAGCAAAAGTCCATATAACCCCAGCTCTCTTTGTCTCAGGTCAGAGGATCCCTGCCTTTTCCCTTTGGTGCTCTCTGACCTCAATAAAGGCTTTTTTTCCTTCTGCTTCTCTACTGTGCCAAAAAACCTAACAGTTTTGTTTTTCTTTTCTTCATCTCTTATTAAGCTTGTGATATGG
>PVJA010022136.1:0-34673 GCA_004027025.1 Myocastor coypus
TCTGTTTATGGAGCAAAACAAGGTCTTTGGTACCTAAAGAATTGATTCCCAACTTTGCTTGAGTGTCATAAACACATGTATGCTTGAAATTTACTCCTTGGGGCTTTAGATTTACTTATCAGACACTGAATCAGAATATCTGAATTTTCAAAGCTTTTTATACAAGGATAAGAAAAGCACAAATATCACATATCTAAGGAATGCAGCCTTGTTATTTCAACTGAAAGTCCAGTTGCCCACATTTTCCCCTTTTTCTCTTCCTTTGTTTGAAGAAGGCCAATAGTGTGATCAAATGCTCTCTGATCCTGGCTTTCTGATCAGTGTCATTTATAAACATATCTACCTCTCTATAGCCTCACTGGCTGAATGTGCACTCCTATGTTCTTGGTGGCATGTACAGTCATAAGTCTAGTCTGTTCATAACCTGTCTTCTCCAGGGGGGTGTGAACAGTGCACAGAACAGTTGCTCCTTAGTCATAGCTCCAGTAACTAGACAGGCTCCTCATAAGAACTAATTAAATATTTCTTGAATGAATGAAACAAATAGTCACCAGATAAGAAAGTGAAATTTCGGTATTTTTGAGAAATTGTTTTTAAATGGAAAAACCATAAATCATGAAACTAACTCACAAGAAAAACATTTTTATCAACACATCCAAGAGTACAAAACAAATAATAAGGAAACATCCCAAGAGAATAAGAAGAGATTTAAAAAGAAGTATAGCTATACTAATTAGAAGCCTGAAATCTATCTGGGTTTATAGCATGTTTCTGTATCTTTGTTTTACCAATAATAACTAAAAGATAATATCTCCTTCAAGTGTTTTCTTGACCCTTCTGTCAGGACCAAAACAGCTGGTTATAAAGCAATTTTTGAAACTCAAAGACTAAGTCACACTGTTTTTAAGTAAATATTTCAAAGTTTTATGTTAGTCTATATAGAAAGTCCTAATGGAGTACCACAAGCTGGATTTTGGTGTCCAGCCCTTGCACAGGTAAGAGGAGAGAGAGGACAGAATGAAATGAAGGTCATGGTCAGGAGGTCAGGAATACTGGTCCAGCAAGGAGTTTATTTTGCTTCAAGCTTAGATACAGAAAGTCTTTATTGTATGTCCAGCACTTGTCCTGGTGAATCTTAAGTTTTCTTGTTTTGCAGATATAGAAGAGATGGCCAAAGAAAAGCTAATAAACAGGTCTGCACACTCTGGACACTGAGTCTGCAGTTGGGCTCTTTGCCCAACTGTGGGTCAAGGGGGCTATGCATGTTGTCACACTCTACTTCCTCCTCAGATTGCTCCTGCTGCAAGGTCAAGGGCTCCTTCCAGAATCCAGGCCCCGACACTGACTGGCTACCCAACAAAAATGTACTTCTTCACTGTTCTGAAATTTAGAAGTCCAAGTGAGCACTGCGTGAGGGTGGTTTCTGCTGAAACCTTCCTTGCTGGCTTGCACAGAGCTGCATTAGACTTGCCCAAATTTTTAAAACTTGAAGAGATTCTCAAGCAGGTCAGGCTAATAGGAAGTAAACTGTGAATTATAATCTACTATAATTGTGTGTGAAAATCCTAAAGGAACAGAAGTTTTGAAGTTTAGAAAGGGCTTTATATTTCTTTTTGCTAATTAATATACAAGGCAGGTCCTGTTTAGATAGGTTTTCATTTAACTTTTGCTTGTTTTTATATTTTTAATTATCAATTAAAAATTATGATAGCTGATAGCTTCTTTTTAATGCATATACTATGGTGAGTTATCATCAAAAAGGCTTTATAAAGAAGGAACAATAATTTTTGTCTTCAAAATTGAAAAGCTATGACTCTGTACATACACTGAATTTTTTCATTTCTCTCTTCTTATTAAATTGAAACCAGGTGGATGAAATAGCTGAATGGACTAAATGCCTGTTTAGTCAAGTGTGGGAGCAGGTTGAATCCCTGGAAATACATGCTGCATTGGCCCTGTGCCCAGGGGCACTGACCTATTCACTGAGAACAGACATGGCGGTGCACAACTGTAATCCCTTTGCTGGGGAGGCTGAAAACAGGAGAATCACTGTAAGTCTGCGCTGGGTAATGAGACTCTCTACCAAATACATTAAAATTTTAATTTATTAATTGAGCTAAACAAATTAAAGCCAAATTATATTGACTTGCCACAGCCAGTGGATTCACATAATGGCATGCTCATAAACTCCCACTGATTCCTTGAGTTATATATTAAATTTTGTCCACTAGACTGCAGATATCAAGAAAATAATACTTGTTGATTGTCTTTGTTTTTGTTGTTGTTCTTGTTGTTGTTGTTTTTTGAGACAAAAGCTCACTTTTTAGTTGAGAATGGTTTTAAACTCAGTGTTTGGCCCGGGCATGCCTGAAAGTCATGGTGAGCCTCCTAGCTCAGTCTCCCAAGTAGGAGGACGGTAGATGTGTGCCATGGTCCTGGCTCATCTTATTTTATCCAATTTTATGTTTCAATAGCCATGTGAAAATCACAGAAATTGGCATCAGGTAGATCGAAGGAGCTTTGTGAGAAATGCTTCAGTGGAACATTTATTAAATGCATGAATAATTTAATCAATAAAATCTTTATCATATTGTAAGATACTATCCAAAGGAAAGTAGTAGAAGACTAAAAATGGCAGAGCATGCATCTTAATCCATTTGCTGTATTCTAGCAAAATAACTGAGACTAGGTAGTGTGTAAAGAGCAGAAATGTATTCCTTCCAAATCTATAGGTTCAGAAATCCAAGATGGTGTCCTTAAAGATGAGCTCTACTTTCTGCTTTTTGTTTTATATCATTTTGCTGCTTCCTCCAAAGCAGATGAGCACTGGTAAAAGAAGCGATCTGAGGTCAAATGCAGTTGGAACCCCGTCTTAGTGACACTGATCTTTGCTGAGGCAAAATATGTAATACCCAGAGTTAACAGAGGAAAGGTCTATTTAGCTTCCAGTTGGCACAGATTTCAGCCCACAGTCAGCTGGCTCCAACGCCAGGCAGCATGGCCAAAGGGAATCATGGAGGGGAAAGAGTCCAGGCAGGGCAGGCAGGAAGGATCCATCACCAACCCTGCCTTCTTTCTCTGTCTTCATATTCCACCTACGTTATGAACCTATTCAATGGTCCCACCCACACCCAGCATGGAGCTTCCATTCTCTACCCCCAGAACTAAGATAAACCCATTTAGTTAATTCTAGCATCACAGACGCTTATCCAGCAGTACACACTCATGATCCATCTTCTCAAGAAAAGGAAAAAAAAAATGAGTGCATGAGGAGTTAGGGACACATCTACCCCCCCCAAATCCTTCTTTGAGCCCAAACAAACCCTATTTTAGAGAGAAATACCTGCGTGAAAGCAAAGCCCACATGATGTAGTCAGCTCTTGATACTCTGCTTGGGAATCCACCTCTCCATAGTTATTACAAGGATTAAAATTTGAAATGGATCATTTAAACTACAGTAGTAGGTTCCTTGGTACCTGCCACATCAAGGGAAATGCAATGTGCATGGAAAAGAGAAGGATAAATCATAAAATGGAAGAAGAAAGAACAGAACACAATTCAGACATCATCAAAGAAAATGGACAGTCCCCTCCCAGCATTAATTTATCTGGTGAAGTAGAAGTAGATGCTGAAAGATAAGCTCATGTCCAGTCCCTCCAGGAGGTGAATATTATAACTTATTTTAGTTAACAGTTTTCATTTTGTTGAAAAAATGTATAAGATCTTCAAGTCAATTGAGCAGTAACATGTTTCACATATAGCTACATTTCTGAAGTGCACTTGAATGAGTAAAGTGCTCACCTTTAGGGGCAGAATTTGGTCAAATATCCAATCACTGAATATTGGTCAGCCTTCATTATTTATTTGTTACACAAATAGTTTTAAGTTCAACTTTATATACCATGTTGCCTTTGCGTATTTTTATTATATAAGGCAGTGAATATATTTCTCTTATATTACTGTTGTGATGATTACAAACCTTTAAAATATAAAACATGACCATAAATCATAGGCTCACTGAGTGTCTAACAACTCCCAGGTGGCTCCTGAAGTGATTTTGCATTGTGCATTAGCTGCCTGGCTGATTGTACCATGAGGTAGTAATCATGACTATTTTGCTCCCCCCAGAAGAACTTAAATCTGGGAGAATAATTGGCACAAAGCAGATGATTAAGAAAATTTGGGGCCATGTGGGTCATGTATTGACTGCTAGTTCTGAAAAATCTACTGCGGTTCTGTTGTAATAAGTCACCAATCACAGCTTCTTTCCCATAAGGTTATTTGTGAAACACAGAGAATAAATGCTATGGTTGGAAACATAACAATAAAAATGTCAGAATACTTTAATACATCCTTCGTGGATGAGATTGTCTCTAAGGAAGAACTGCATGCTAAGCCTAGAAGACAACAACCTATACTACAGTTGTGTCAACTTGAGAAATTCAGAAAATTAAGTGACACAGTAGGGTCCCTACTTTGCAAATATTCTGAGCCCGTGAAAGAGGAGGGCAGGGTGCCAGTGGTGTGGCTAGGTAGCTGTGTGTAATGTACAGGAAGAGAGAGGCTTTCTCTCCTCCCCTTTTCTTGCTATTAAGGTCTTTACTGTCTTCTTCCCCCTTGAACTGCTGCCCTCTGCCATGTGTCACCCTGTCTTGGAGCCAGCTGATTTTGGCTAAAACCTCCATGAACTGTGAGCTAAATAAACCTTTCCTTCCCTAATTCTAGGTATCAGGTATTTTTTTTCTCAGCAACAAGAGAAAAGTAACTATAACAACATGAATGGTAAGAACACATACGTCCTTAACATGTAAGAACAACAGGTTCAGGACAATAGCATAAGTAGTGATGTTTTCCTGCTGTGTGATTGCTGCCATTTATGCTTTCTTTTCTTTCCTTCCTACAACTGAATGTTGCATTTGCTGAGGTAACATGAGTGCACCTCTGGTCTTCACCAATTCCAAATGAACAGTTAATAACGATGCTAATGGTGCTAATGACATATGAATACAGGATTTCATTTAGTTTCTAAAACATAAATACATATTTCATTTGATAAGCTTCTAAGGTCCAATTAAAATATTAAATCTTATACATATGCTCACCTAAATCTAAATTTAGGTAACACATGTGCAATGCAAATTTATAGTTATTTAGAGTGCAATAACCAATGCTACATCTATATCTAAGTTCGGAGCATATACGCTTGGGTATATATTTGCACTGAGGCCCTCTACACTTTAATGAAGTTGTTTTTATACTCTTACTGATAAGCTAAATGTGTGACACCTTTGCTATGAAACATAAAAGAGTGTTACTAGTCAGGCACAGTAAAAAATTAGAAATGATTTTATGTAAATGGGATGACACATTTCTATTGGTGGATTTTGCATATTGTGATTTATTTTTAGATCCATTGGACCAAAGTTCTATGCCTTGAAATTGTCCCGCAGGAAATTAATTTTCATTATGAGGGTTTATTTTATCTTCTGCAAATTATTCACCTCCACCCCGTGGATCCAATTCTTTCAGTATTTCACAATGAAGTAAACTATGTTAAGCAAGGCTTCCAGAGTAATTTCAGGCTGTCATTGTAATCTTTCAGATTCATGTTTGTTTTCCTGGACAACTTCTAAATGTTAATGATTAAGTTAAACTTTATACTTCTGGGCCAGTAAGATAGTTCAGAGGACTTAGTGCCTGTATAGCCAAGCACAGGGGCCAGCTTTGATTTCCAGCACCGTATGCTGTGCCCACCCCACACCTGGACCCACTGAGCTGGCCTCCAAGACTGGATGCGGTGGTACATGATTGTAATCCCAGAGCTGGGGAGGCTGAAAACAGGAGGATCAGGAGTCCAAACTGCATAGTGCCACCTTGTACCAAATACACTAAGCAATAAATGAACAATAAAATTTAGACTTCCTTAAATAAAAATAAAATACCAGTGAAAATGGTAGGATACAGTTTTTTCTGCTTGTTGTGCATACTTTTCTGACTTTCTTTACTCATTTAATCTTTATATATTTTAGAAGAAGCTGTCATCAGCTGCATTTTAGAGATACGATGATCATTACTGTGAAAGCCAACTCACTCGCCTGATTTCAAAATCTTCCTAAACATTTACTTGCAGTGCAAGAGCTCCTGATCCTGGAGCCTGGCTCTCAGTCATGGTTAGATAACACTCACCCTACAGAATTTTAAAATATCTAAGGCCTAATAAGAGAGAACCCCTTACAACACTTTTTAAGAATATATCTATGTGAGATGTTTACATCTCCACATTGCATAGAGTTAAATCTATCTAATTGACATTTCCAAATATTAGTATATGCTGGCTTTTTTTTTTTGTATTTTATGGAATGATCTACAGGGTGTTCAGGGTCTCATTACTAGATTGGACTCCTAGTGATCCACCTGTTTACAGCCTCATACGAGCTGGAATTATAGGTGTGTGCCACCACAGCCATTTCAATTGTTTCAGCCCACCTCAGGGGCTCACAAAGCAGGCCAAGGGATAGAACTTCTGGCCCCTGTGCCTGCTTGCATGCATTTTCATCCACTGAGCTATTTGGCTAGCCCTTGACTTTCTTCTTAGTGTAACAGATTTAAGTCTATAGTCGCCAAAATACTAGATCTTTAAGTATTTTCTCAAAAGTAGTTCTGAAGTCTAGCAATTTGAAAAGTATTTTTATAAAAGTGATTACTTTCTAAAAATTTGCAATAAACATTATATGCTGTGCAGTTAAAAGATTTTTAGCAATAAAATGTATTTTAGTCTAACATTCCTAATTTAACTCAGTTTTTATTCATCAGTTCATTAAAACAATATTTTCTTGGAAGTAAAATAAAATATACATATATTTAGGGATTAAAAAGCAGAAGGAAAGTGAGGCTTAGAGCAGTTGCTCATGATGAATGTAATTCCTTAACATCACATACCATTATTATATTCTATAAATATGCTATATAGAAAACAGTGTCTTTTCAGATATTTTATGAGGGCTGGCTAGGTAGCTCAGTAGACCAATAGTCTGATTAGGCAAGCACAGGGACCAGAATTTGATCCCCAGTACAACAAGCCATGCCAACCCCATCTCTGGATGTGATAAGCTGGCCACCTAGAGCAGGCATGGTGGCTTAGGCCTGTAATCTCAGAGCTGGGAAGGCTGAGACAAGATCTCTAAGAGTCTGAGCTGTATAGTAAGACCCTGTCTAAATAAATAAAAATCAAATAATATATCGGCAGTTTAAAACTGAAAGAATAAGTTATTGCACATATGCAAAAGCCTCTCGAGTTCTACAGAAAAAGTGACCATTTCTAGGGTATGCTTTAAGCCTCCAAAAATATTCACAGGCCTAGTACACTTATGCTCAAATGCCAAAGCATATAACTTTTCTAATAGAACTTTAGATGATGAGTGATTTATAGATACAAAGCAAACAGTCATTGCATCTCTTTTGGGAGCATATTTTCTCCTTATCTAAAATAACATACATATCAGGTGACTGTGTGGCTTACATTACCAAAGACACTGAACACGCAAGTGAAGCGGAGTCCAGAAGGGTGTTTCCTGCCACCGGTACTCGCCAGCTCCATCAGCTCTCCCCATTGCTTCCCCTTTTCTGCCCTTTCTCAAATCAGTTCATTTCTATGCAAATGCTTGCATCTCTGCATGGAGGATAGGTGATAAGAAACCAGACCTTCTCTATAGGCAGGCTGCTTATTGAGTAATTCATCCTCGTTACTCAAACAGAAAATCTATGACTGCTATCATTTATTCATTACAATAGTGTTTTCCCACCTGAGGCAAGGACACTATTTTAATTTTGCTTGAGAGCTGAGGGACACCCCGTTCCTGTTCTGGTTAGCAGTCCCTCTTTCCATGTGTGTTCCAGGGTCGATCTCCCTCAGAGCCTTCTAAATGTTATTTCCTCACAGAAAAACATTTCTCTGCCATGCTCCCTGACTTATCCAACCTCACTATCTTTGTGAAGGTGTAGCTTATTGTCCATAGCAGCCTACCTTTATCCCATTAATTTGAATTTCACAAATTAACATTTTCATGGTTCATCTTTTTTGCTTCTGTAATTCATGATAAATTATTCAAACTCAAGCACTATTCCTTTGCTTTGTGGTCTAAACGCCATCGTAGTTTTTGAAGACCACGTAGATATTCATTAAAGCATCAGACTCAGTTGAGTTATGAAGACGAATAAGTGACAAGGTGTGCTTGGGAAAGTTGCCTCCATGAAAGAGCAGTGTCAGAGAAAAAGTAATGAAGAAATGTGAAACTGTGCGAAGTTATGTTAGCTCATATATTTACATCTCTACAAGCGTGGGTGCTTCAGTATCGATATGAGGATCAACAGCTTTGGCCACGGGATGAAGCATGGTTTCAGGATGTCTCTACAAAGATGTCATCACAAGAGCAATTTTCATTAAGGGCTCCATGTCTCAAAGCTTCAAGTCCATATTTCCTCTTACATCTGGATCTCCTGGATCTCCACTCCGTAAGCAGCAGACTCTGAAACTTCTCAGCCCCCATAACTGGATAAGCAGGTTTCAAGGAATAAATTATTATTTCTATAAATGAAAATTTAATTATTATTTATCTATCTGTTTGCTATTGGGAATTGAACTCAGGACCTTGCACTTGCCTGGCAGGCACTTGTATCCCTGAGCTATATTCCCAGCACTGTATATTTATTTTTATAGCATACACACTGCTTTTATTTCTCTAAAACAACCTAGTATTTAAGTCTGAAAAGTTAAGAGTCACAGGTGAATTACAAAGAATTGTGTAGGTCAGTGGAAAATAATTTTTGTACCTTATGAGAAACAAATTTCATTTTAGTTTTGTTCTATTTTTATTATTCTTGTTGGGCTTTGTCTCAGTCACTGCTCTCTCATTGCTGGGAAAAACAGAATGACAGTCACACTCAAAATGAGGGAAGGAAAAGTTTATTTAGTCCACAGTTCTAAAGGTTTCAGTCCATACTCAGCTGGCTCCAAGGCAGAGCAGCACATGGCAGACAGCAAACTTTCACGGCAGTGGCAAAGATCAAAGCGAGTGACCACACTCATGCACCTAGCTGGCCTCTCTCCCCGTCCTTGCACTTGTAATGCAAATTACCTGTCCCAAGTAAGTTACAACATCCACACCCAAATAATCAATCATAAACTCCAGAAGCTTCCCCATGACTGCTTGAGACTGTGGGGGAAGAAGTAGACAGAACCCATAACAGGGATGTATTTCAAATTTTGGGATAGTCAGTGCTGCTACCAGATCAAATCAATAACAGTGGTACCCCAGATTTTGAACATAATTAGTTCCATGATTCCTGGAAAAAAAGGCCATGTCTGTGTTCACCTGGAAAGATGGGAAATATGGCCATGTTTTCCACCTGTTGCAGAGGTCGCAATCAAAAACAAAATTTTGACAACTGTTTCTGCTTGCATATCAAAGTGTTTGTGTTCCAACTGAGGGGCCACTTTTTTTTTCTTAGATCTATGAAATAACAATAGCACAAAATTGAATGTGGCATTGGTCATATGTAGAAATTTTTAAGCTCACATACTTTCAAAAGAGAAAACATTTACATGCTTTTTTTGTCTTTTAATTTTTTCAATTGCTTAATTTTTGGTACAAAAGTACATAGCTAAATCCATTACAGTAGTAACTCAGAACAATGCAAATTTTGTAAAATGTTCAAAACTTAATTCTTCAAATGAACAAAATGGAGCTTCAGTCATTTTGATACAGTGTTCAACATATTAAGAATAGGCTTTATTTTTCTTCATATCTATAAGCAATGTGTCCAAATAAAAATGAATAATTTAATGAAACCCATTAATCAACCAAATATTTTTTTTTTATTTTCATTTATGTCTTTAAAACACTGGATATACAGAAGTAAGTACAGGAGATATGATTTCTTCTTTATAATGATACAGTTTTGTGGAGAAAAAAATTATACAGAGAGAAATGAAGAAAAGAAAAAATGCAAGATCTAGGAACAAAATAATTACAAATTATAGTAAGTCAACTAATAGAAGAATGTGGTATTAAAATGTTGAGAGATAAAATCTACTATGTATTACAATATATTAGGAAAGGAATTAAGGTGTGTTATAAGTACCCATCAATGTAATCATTATTACTCCAGATATGTGCTAATAACTTTTCTTTTTGCAAAGATAAGACTTAATGGGTGAGGACTACTATGTGAAAGAGAAAACAACTACAATGCAAAGAAAGACAGGAAGGATCTAAATTAGGACAAGATTTAAATAAGTGGGAAGTAAAGCAAGCAAAGGACAAGATTAGGAAGAAAAACAAGGAAGCAACAGAACAAGGTAAGTGCAAGAAGAAGTCATTGAAAATACTCAAGCAGGAGGAGAGGAATAACTTAGGTTTTAAAGAATGTAACAACATTCTCTGTGACAGTGGTAGAAGGGAAAATATGCAATGGGCAAGACTGTTAAGACACTAATGTGTTTTCTTAGAGTCAGACAAGAATTTAAAGCTAACTAAGGGTAAAGTTGTGAACATAGGAAGTGTAATGTCTTGAAGCATACTTAGGTCATAGAATTCAGAAGCCTTAAAACAGCAAAGTGAAGAGAGGAATGAGGTTTCTGATTTGAGTAATTAGATGTTTTGGGGACAAAACATATCAAAGGTCCAGTTTCAGGTATTGTGCTAAATTGGATTTACATCACAAGCCATGGAGACACATCTCAAACAAGCTCACCTGAAAAGAGTAGCCTTGATGGCAAGATTGTAGGTGACTTCAGGCTCTACTAAATGTGAGACTTTATACTGGGTAGAGAGGTTCTGCTTCTTTCCACATACTCTTTTTATTTCATTAAAGGCTTTCTACAAGCAATGGAGAGATTTCTTAGTGATAGTCATCAGGACATTGAATATACATAGGTCAGCTTGAGAAAAGAGCCAATCAATTTTTTATCACTCTACTTTGTATATTTATAACAACAACAAAACCCACTGGATAGCACATAAAGAAAAGAGGTTTATGTACCTGAGTGTTTGGGAGATTCAAACACATGACTCTGGCACCTGCCTGGCTCGGTTAGGAGTCTACTTGCTATGCCAACACAGCCAACGGTTTCCTGGACAGGCATGCACAGGCAATCCACCGCTCTGCAACCCAGAAAGCCATGAGGAAACCTGAGACATCCAGACTTGTTTCCAAGCCCCTGTTCTCAGAGATCTGGTCCACTAAGAGGAATCCACCAGAGTTAGCATCTTCTGAGGCCATGCTCCCACAACCTAACTAGCTTGCTTTGATAGCACCCACTGCTGCTCAGTTCTGCCACACCTGGGGCAAAGCCCCCAGTGGCTTTGTGAACACACATTCAGACTACATCCAAGCCACAATGCTCTACATGTTAAGGCACCAATGGATTCCTCCATCATGGCAACATGGAGTGAGACAGTGTTAGATTAGAACTCATGACTTTCTTTAATTTTGTCCTTTATTTTCATATTAGCTTCCACTCAGTTCCCTTTGCATTTCTAGTTTTTAACCTCTAAGAATTCTTTCTTTACTTCTTAAATACTGATAATCTTCTCCGTCATTCCTACTTCTCTGCTGATTACCCTTAGTGTCACTTTCTGGTATCGCACGATTATTTTGCCAATTTTAAATTTTTGCTAACTTAGTCAACATACATCCACTAAGTACCATCTATGTTCTAGGCACAGCAGGTTTAAGTAGTAGAAATCTTCATTTCAACCAACCATTCTTTTTATCTGCCTTTCTCCATTAGCTTTGTTAGCTGATATCTCCTAGTCCACGTGCCTAACCAAAAATCCTTCCATAAACGTTTCTGCTCACCACATATCAGACTCAGGCACCATGTGTACTATATTCTGTTATATGTATCTGTGTAGATCTCACGCTGATATCACTCAATTCCAAATATCAAAATATAGATTATTTCCCCTTGAAACCTATTTTTCCTCATCCCTTTTTACATGAGCAACTGATACAACTCTCTCCTCAGATACCAGAGCTATCTTTCTTCTCCTTTTGAGTTTTATGTTTCACCCAATGCCTGCAGTTACAAATACAAATTGATTTTTAATTCAAAGCCTCAGTGTCTCCTGCCCCATCTTCAGACTGGTTCCTTTCCTGAAGAATCATACTTTCCTATACCTGGCAGGGGCTGTTAAACATTTCTTTCTGCTCACTATACATCTACCTTGTCAGAATAATTCACGAATCTTAGCTTGGCACATGATATCTGGCCAATTGTCACTGTCACAGCTTCATATCATGCCCATTGTTCCTAGGCATTGTACATCCTTCTGATGTTCTTTGAGCTTGAAAATTTCCATTTTCCCTAACTCTTTCTTCTTCATTAGATAAGTAGCTCATTTTTCTTGAAACTTGGAAATTATAGTACATGATCTTCTTCTAAGTGCCCATCCATCCATCCATCCATCCATCCATCCATTCACCTATCTATTTATTCATTCATTTATAACTAGCATTTTCTTAATTTTCTATCTCCTGGAAATATTTCAACTGTTCCTTTGAGAGAGAATATACTTTTTTCCCTAAGTGAGTGCCTCACACATGACTAAGATGTGAATGAGTGAATAATTCAACTTTTTTCTAAAATTTGAAAAAATTTACTTTTTTTTCAAAAATTTTCTTTTGAAAAAATATTTACCAGAACCTGGCCAAGATCCCCACTACATGTATAAGGACCACAGAGATCTGATCAAATAAGAGTCAGAGGCCAAAGTAGTAACACAGAAGTGGGTTTAGGAGATCAGTGCCTGAGTATGGGCAGAGACCAAGACCTTCCAAGCCAGCCACTGCTTATTGAGTGTGTACAGTGATGGGAAGGATTAGCACAGGATCCAGGTCAGGGCAACTCAGAGGTTGGTGACTCAGTAGGCAATTGATAATCCTGGGAGGCCCCAAGAAGGCAGACATGATGGATGAATGGATGGATGGATGGATGGATGGATGGATGGATGATAATACAGTAATGTGACTTCCAATCTTATGCAAAGAAACATCTTGTCCTGGAGTAACTTTTAATCTTAGTATAAAAGGGTGGCCCATCCCTTCGGACTTCATGGGAAGTGGAAAAAGGGTGATGCTGACAGTACCGAGCCTCCATTCATCCCTTAGGGAAACATGCAAAGTTAACCGCTGTGAACTTGTGATCCCCAATTCTCCATGATAATCATAGTAAGTAGATGAACATTAGTTGAAGTTTGACAAAAGGCCTTCACCTCTATCATGCTTTATCTGAATCATTTTCAAGCAAAGATTACTAGATTTTAGTATTCCTACTTTTAATAACCGGGGAGTGGAAGTTTGGGGGATTTACTCAATTTTGAATAGTAGTGTTAAACTAGAACTCTGGAAAATTTTCTTGACTCTAGGTGACATAAATTTTCTCATTATGTCACACTGCCTGTTCACTAATGCGGTCATAGGCACACACACACACACACACACACACACACACACACACACACACACTCTGCTCCATCCTCTTCACAAAATTCGCCAGATATGTGCACCAACCCAGCAGGGCCCAAACTGGTGACAGAAGACATTCTGGGTAAGTGAGCCCACCTTCCCTCCTGAGTTCTTCGCCTGCTCCTAGGCTCCTACTTTCCCGGGTGCTGCACCACTTTAAGCATAATGAATAGAGCAAAGCTGTATCTTGGATCTGTTCCCGTATCCTCTGGCTTTCACCCAAACTAGTTTATTTCCTAAATTTGACCATTTCTACTGATGTTATTTTGCCTCAGGTATCAGAAAATTAAAATGCTAACAATATCTAGTCATTCATCTCTTGAAAATAGACCTCTTTCTTGATAAATTATTATTATTATTATTATTAATTATTATTATTAATAAGACTTGTGCAACTATCAGCCCTTTAAGGCTTTACAGGAAAAAGTACCATATTACAGAATTAAATATAGCATTTTGAAAGTTATATTCTCCCCACTGAATAGTAAGAGTTAGGTATAAAATAGTTCAGACATTCTAAACCAATAAAAGGTGAAAATCTCTATCAATGAGTTTATGCTTATTGTTTCAATTACTTAAGTGAAAAATATGTTACTATTATCATTTAGCTTATTTCTATCTCAGTTAATGTTTGCTATAATGAAGGGAGTAATAATGCCATCTGCTTCATTTCCATGTATTCCTTCTGTTGTTCCACACCTGCCAGTCACGTAGCACTAATGGACGAAGGTGGAGAGATTACCTTTTGCATTTTCCAAGTTTGATAGCAGGGGTCAGCTCTTCCAAATTTCTTCTCATGTTAGGGTCTGCTTGGAATCATTCCCTGCATGAAAATGCAACTGTTAAAATCCCATCCTCCTCAAAACACTAAAATATTCAAATATAAGCTAAATACTTAATAATTCACACTTTATATAATTGTATAAGTGAAGCATAAACTACGCTAATCATATTGTTCTTGAGTTTTTAATTAGATTTTAGTTGTGAAATCAGAAATTTCTCTGATTCAAAGGGAGAAAATTGACAAAAGCATGGATGCTAATGACCTGGGTGTGGTAGATAGGGTAGTGTGTCACCTGGATCCTATTTGTAGGAGATTTTATTGCCGAAGCTGTCAGGATGAAAGTGTGAGCTCATACTCTTCAGAGATGCCTGCACTAAGAGTGGAATAAGTTATAGTCCTTCCCAAGCTGCCTGTACAATGCCTCCCAGGACAGGAGGATATCGCTAGGATGACTGAAGGGGCATCTCAGTGTGATTGCTGCTATGACAGATTGCCGGAGGCTTTGTTGTTTTGGCATCAAAATTTTCCTGGAAGAGGTTCTTTTTCTGTAAAGGCCTAATTTTAAAAATATATATAATACTGAAGTTCTAGAGTGTTGAGACCATTTGAATATATGGAGAAGATGGACTGCTATAGTATTGCCTTGGAATTATTCCTACCAAAAGTTCTGAAAACAAGGAATAAACATATCAAATTTTCAGCAGCTTTCACATTAAAATGAGCAAGAAATAAAACTGGATCAGTGATCCTTTAAAAGGTAAGAGCATCCCATGAAGGTAAAAGGATTCAGGACTGACCCATGGACCTTGAAAGAGACACTGCTCTGTCTTGAGGCCTGGTGATGCTGTGAGTGCCTCTTCTCATTTTTATAGTTTCTGAAAAGGCCACAGGAAAACATGCCAAGGTGATGATACTTCTTGATTTTTTTTTAAAGATGTTGCTGCACTTTTGAAATTTTGTGCATGATTTTTTGACCTGGGGTTCTGTGAATATTTTTTGATTCATAAAAATGTCCCTCAGGATATTTCACAGTCTGACTGGACACAGCTGCCCTTCCTGAGGGGTTGATATTTCAAGTCATGCTGGGATGGAGTGCAGGCACGGAGAGTGCTGACAAGTATATGTGGCATTGAAGGTTTGAAGTCTTACATGTCCACAAGAGATCAAAGTTTCCTTCCTTCCTTCCTTCCTTCCTTCCTTCCTTCCCTTCTTCCTTTCTTTCTTTCTTTATTGTTTGGTACTTTAGGAAAAGGTCTACAGGGTGCTCAGGGTCTCACTACTAGATCAAACTCATAGTGATCCATGTGTTTACAACCTCCCAAGAGCTGGGATTATAGGTGTGCCACCACACCCAGTCTCAATAGCCATCTCAACATGACCTGGGAGCAAGGCCAGCATGGCAGGCCCAGGGATTGAACTTCAACCCCTTCACCGGCTTGCCAAAGTTTTCTTCATGATTGCTTTAGGACATGTGACAGGGCCCCGTCACAAAGTGCAATTAGTCCAGCAGTATATACACCCAGCAGGGATATCTGGCTGACCTTCTTATGCTACCACCAGCTGCTATAACATTTCATGACAGCATGCTGAGTTTTCTCCACTTCTTGTAATATTAGAACAGATATATTATGACAAACTTGGGTGTTTAAGTGAAATTTCCCCAAATTATATCAGTAGTTGAAAAATTCAGGCTAAGTTAAATGTATCATTAAGATTTATTCATTACTGGGCTCAAAGATAGCTCCGCAGTCTAAGAGCCTGACTGGAAAGTGCAAAGACTTGAGTTCAATCCTTGGTTCTGCAAACCATGCTGGCCCCAACAGTGGGTGTGGTGTCACAGGCCTGTAATCCCAGCACTGGGGATGCCAAGACAGGAGTATCACTACAAGTCTGAGCCGCATAGGTTATGTATTTATTTGATGAAGGTTATTGTACCAAATAAATGAAATGTTTTCAATAATAGTTTTATTTTATTGTAAACAGTAAATGAAAAGGAAGAACAAAGATCAGAAACAAAGACAGAACCAGGGTAACATATAGCAATACATATGGTGCAAATATTAAAAACAAGAATAGCTGATTGGACCAGTGAGATAGTTCAGTAGAACAAGCACCTGCCTGGCAAGTGCAGGGTCCTGAGTTCAATTTCTGATACTGAAAAAAAAAAAAAAAAAAAAGAAGAAGAAGAATAGCTGATTAATAATGGTTGAATGGTTTCTATTTGTTTCATTTTTTATATTTTTTATCTTTATTTCTCATCTTAACAATTTTAATGACAAAGAAGTAACAATGAGAAAGTTTCAAAACAGTTTAATAGGAAAGTTATAATTAATACATTGCAAATTATTGGCTTCATAGTAGTTGTTCAGAGTATAAGATGAAGACATGATATCTTTTCTGAACACTATTAGTTCTAATCTTTCTTCTTATTGAACTATGAGAAAATAGCTGTATACATAGTCCAATAGTCCATAGTACTAGCAGGTTATCAGCAATACTAGGAATGTTGGAAGCTGTTGACTTGAGCCTTTTACAGCTCAGCATATTAATATGGTTTAGTTTTTGTACCTCATAGTTAGACTTTTCTGCTAAATTGTTGAAACCAACATAAAGCAAGACCAATAAAACAAAAATATGTAACTTTTGTATCTGACAAAGTGAGTCAAATCCCCTTAGGATTTACCCTGAAACCATATATAGCATTTTGTAGAACTTTTGTCAGTGTTAGCCATCTGGATGAGGCATGGCCATTGCTTGACCAATTTGCTCTCTGTTAAAGACTGAGAGAATGTTTTCTCCCTAGGTGATCCTCCTTAGGCACACTGTTAATTGTCAGTCATTTTCCTCTGTAGCCCCATAATCTCCTTGATCAGAAAATTTGGGACATCACTGATAAACAGGATGTTACAGTACAGGTTCTTTATGTCCTTAGTATTCACTGACCTTGAAGGGCTAGGGCCAAAATATTTGCTATTTTAGTAGCTCTTCTTTTTCTCTAATTTTTTGCTCTACTGACTTAAGTTTTTTACCCTCCAGGAGAGAAGCTTAATTCCCTATAGCATAGACACTTCAGCTTAACATCATTATCTTTCTGAATATCAAATGCCTTAGATATAACATGGAACAAGTAATTTCCATCAATCATTGATATTCTAATAAATCTCTATAGAATATGACAGAAACAATTATGCATTTTTACACAGAAATTTAGAAATCTAACCATATACAACATTGTAGCAGGCCAATTCTATGACATTTTTTCTTGTATCTTATTCTCTTCTATTGGCTTTATTTTTAAGTCAACATTTACATGAGAAAGAGTATAGCAATAATTGATATGATGTTAGAAGCAGCACACACTTAGAAGACAAGAATGATAAGTATTCCGAGCATGATTTTAGTACTACACATTGCTATCCTCAGTGTACTTGCTTATTTCTCAGATATCAGCATTAGTCAGGGTGAGAATTCTACCAATTAACTACGAGTTTCAAAAACCTAATGGAGATTCTTAGGACCACTGTCTTAACTATTTCATGTATATAAAGGTTTTGCCCCTGCCATGCTTATTAACTTTGCTCCTTACTCTCTCTTCATTGCTTAATGGTTGAATGGTTAATATATTATCTATTTTATCATCATATCTATTGCTCAGATTAACAGATACAGTTATGAGAGATTGGACATATAATTGAATGTTACCACTAGCTTTCAAGAAATCTTAAATTTTTATTCTTGTCTCTCTAATAATTTTTTTTTGTCTTTTTGAGACAGGGTCTCGCTATGCAGTTCAGGCTGGCCTTGAACTCACTTTTGTAGCCTAGGCTGGTCTTGAACTCACACCAGTCGTCCTGCCTCAGCCTCCCAAGTGCTGGAATTATAGGTGTACACCACCACACCTGACTCTAAATAATTTTTTTAAGAAACACATATTCATTTCTCAGGCCCCTATCTTGCCAGTAAGTGGAGTTTAATATGCTATGTACTTCTAACATAAATTATCTTAACATGTGGAAGAGATTAGAATTCCAGTTAAGATCCATCCATAAATGGATTATTAAACTTTACCTTTGAGTCGCATCACAAATTGGGAAGAACCCACGTGCTTATTTAGAAAGCTCCACAGTGATTATTTCCATATATTTTAATTGGAGTTTCCATGCTTTTTCTGTCAAAACTTAAATATGTTCTATTCCTTGGCAAACATAATGGATTTCATATGCTAATAACTAACAAATGTACTATTTACTATACATGATTAGAGTACCTTTTCCTTATTCTGTGGCTGCTTAATTTTACTCTACCCTTTTTCAAAGACCAGATCAAATGCTAACTCCCCTGATAATGAGCTTCTGATACAATCATTTAATTCTATTTCTCTCTCAACATTTATAGTGCTCTGTAGAACATTTCAACTATGCAAGTTGGTGAAATCACATTTCGTGGCTCAATTTTTTGGTTGAAGCATGAGAAGAGACAAAGCAGAGCAAGCCTAAGCCTAACCGCATCTTGGACTCTAACCAGGCCACGTTCAGGGAAAGTGAATCCATCCCAGCCAGTCTCAGACAGATGATTAAGAAAATAGATGCAACTTCTATTTTGCATGTTATGCTATGCAGTGGCATGCTGGAAATAACTCACTAGTGTGCCTCCTTAGCATTCTACCATGGTGATTAAGGTACCTCTCAAAAACACTGTATTTTTGTGATTAGAATATTAAAATTCAAAAACAGAGAAAAAAGTACATCTGTATTAACATTTTGGTCTGAAAAAGTGCCTACTCATTTAGAGAAGATATATTAGTGATCCTTGGGTTCCCTTATGTTATTGCTTCTTACTCTAAAAAGTTTTGTGATCTGAAAAGAAATCTAACAATTTGTAATCTCAACAGTCACCTTCAAAGTTTTTATTTCACTGTACCAAATATATTTTTATGCACAATACTAAAGTGAAATGAGGAGATCAAGAAATGTGTGTGAAATGTGGAAGAGACTAGAATCTCAGTTAAGATCCTTCCATAAATACATTATTAAACTTTAGCTTTGAGTTAAAGCACAAATTATAAGTATTATCAGACTTTAAGTAGTCAATGAAGGCAAGGTAGATACCATGCTCAGGGAAGAGAAAAACAGTGAAGAAAGAATTCTGGATAACATTACGATTGAAATATGAAGCAAAGGAAGAAATAAAAATTATGAGCAGAGCCTAGACTTAGAAGTAGAAAAGCAAGATTTGGATTAATCAGTTTTATAAAAGACAAAGGAGAAGAAAACTTGAAGTAGAGATCTTCTAAAGTACTGAGAAGTCAAGAGCTATATGCTATACTGGGGAGAATTTTAACTGGATTCAACCATTAGGAATGAGTTGATAAATTCCACTTTAGGGACTTCACAATGGAGAAACCAATAAACCATTTTAAAATGGATTAAAGATTGAATGGCCCACTTAACAGTAAAGTCCTCAGGTGGAGGCAGCTTTCTAGAAGGTTGGTATGACTAGACCTGGGGTTAAACCATAGCTGTCTGATTCTCAATCCGACCTCAGTTGTGAATCAGTGCTCTGTTGAGCTGTTTCCCTCAGTGTTTCATGATGTACTTAAATCTTTAATTTTTAGTTCCCTTCATTTCATTCAGATTCTCATATGTAAAATGATTCTTTCAACAAGTTCTTATAATTTTCAGAACTCCCTCAAAGTGGATCATATCTAAGGAACATTATAAAAATTTCTTAGCGTACAGTAAGTAAAAGTGTTGCTGAATAAACTGCCTAAACTTTCTGAATTTCCATTCCCTCAGTTAGAAAGTGGGGTTAACATCATATACCGTACATACTGGTTGGCAGGATTAGACAGAATGAGCAAGTCTTATAGGGCCTGATAGAGCGATGACATAAAGTTCAATTCAGATCTAAAAAGTCATAAGAACAAGTAACAGGGCGTGCTAAGACAGTTCTTCCTCATCCTGTCTTTTCTCCTTTCCTTCTTCCTGGAAACTATGTGGTAAATAGCTCCTTCCTTCCACACCCTTCTTCTGTGACATTTCCTCTTAGTCATGAGCCATACACCAAAGCTGCCAGAATTAGAAGCCAAGACTCTCTCCTTCTAAGTTGTGTTGAAAACTTTTCTCAAATGATAGAGAAGTAACTAAGGAGAAAACTGGCCCCCAGAGTAGAAGCACTGTTGTCCTCATTCTTACCAGGGTGACCTGGTTCATGGAAGGACTGAGGAGAGACCTGCATGGGCATCCAGCACAGTGGTACGGTGCTATAAACAGACTAAGAGATTAAGGTGACAGGTGGCAGACTAAGATGATGGATTTTGTTTGAATACCAGAAGACCAGAGCTTTGATAGAACTTGCCCTTGGTCACCCAGCAGAAAAGCTTAATTACAAGGCATAAAACACAGAACTAGATTAGTATAATAAGCTGTAAGAGGTTTAAATCAACAGCCTCCAACATTGCCAGTTTCACTGGTAACCCAATGCAAATACGGAACATTGGACTATGTATACAACTACTTCCTCTCTGTTCAAAGAGAAAAAAAATTCTTTATTTCTCTCCTTACCAATATCAATCAAAAAATTTATCATGCCTACACCCTGGGCTCTGTATAACTACTATGAGGACAACAATATGCAATGTGTCAATTATTGCAGATGTACTACTAATGTGTTTTGAAACTACCATATTAATATTTCTTATTAAAAGTAATAAAAAATTAATTAACTTAAAATTTAAAAAAGAACATTGATAGAAACACAGGCCAGAAAGGTCAGGCTCAGTTGCTTACAGCTGGAATCAGACTAGGTGCCATGAATTTACAGACTAACAGAGAATATCTTCAGTGTGTCTAGATCCTAAGGTTCTTTGCAGGACCCTGAGATTGAGGGCAGTTGACTAATCAGCCTTACAAGGGTCTTGCAAACTCAACCCAACCTTCAGCCTGTAGCATGGCTATTAATAGCTTTATGCAGTTCTACAGGAAATATCAGGAACAAATGGCAGACCTGAATGATTTGAAAAAGTTGCTGTTTCACCAGAAAGAATGTTCTCACAAATTTAGGACAATGAAGAACATGGTTTCTAAGAAGACTAGCATTTCAAAGAAGCCAAGTATTTTGTAAGAGGAGATATAGAAGATTCCATGAGGGTATCTAGGAAATCAACAAGACCACTGATCACAAATTCAATCATGAAAAACTAATCTCCATTTGCAAAGGATGTTCCTGCAACGACTGCTTATTGATGGTTGCCAAGAGAAACTCAGCCCTGATTTCAATCATCCAAACCCTGAGACTGCTATTCACATGGTGAAAGAGGCCTGAAGAGCTTGCTGTCAGCCATATGGCAATGATTTTTCAGGATTTCAGAATACAAGAGTTAAGGATTCTAGAGGCCTCCATGGACTGAAGAAGCTCAAGAGAGAGCATTTTGTGAGGACATGAAAGCGGAGTCAATCATTCGTTGGAAACACCAGATAGAAGGAAATACCAGAGACATTGAATGTCTGTTGAGTAACACTGGAGACAATAGCAAAAGCTAGCCCAGGAGGAAGACCATAAGAACAGTGAGACCCTACTTGGACGGTTGCCCAAGTCTTCTGGACCACACAAGCTAAGACAGCTGTGCTGGATTCTGGATGTAGAGCTATGGGACTGAATGTTTGCTGTGCCGGCTTTCAGTTTCTCTTTGTCTAATTTTTATCTGTACCTCATTCATAGCTTTTGTAATAAACACCCTGATCCCATGTTACTGTATATTGGAAATGTGGCAATTTATTTGTGATTTTGCAGAAACTTAGAGCTAAGGGTTTTCCTTGAGTCTCAAGGGAGACTAGACTTAGCCTTCAACAAAGCCAGAATAAGCAACCTTTGGCAATTCTTCAGGGTGGACTAAAAGCACTTTATAAACTGAGATAAGTGGGAGTCTTTTGGTTGCTGGGGAAACATGCTGTAATTTAAATCTCAGAAATCTCCCTGAAGTCTCACGTTTGGAAGCATAGCCTAGTTGAAAGAGATGGCACCCTGGGATTGATCTGAAGGATATGTTCTGATCCCTACCTCCTTGTCCTGTCCTGTCCTGTCCTACTAGCCTGCCGCTGTCACTTTCCTCTCTTCTGCCATTCCTCTGGGCCAGCTTTGCTTGGAATCATCCAAACATGCACTACACCAACTTAAGCCAAGCTAACATAAACGACTCCCTATTTAAGTGGAGGGTTTCTGAGATGCTCTTCTCTGTGTCACTGGGAAGTAGTCCTGCATTTATGCCAATATAATGGCACAGTTTTTCTTGTTTTAAGATATATGTCTAAATCAGGAAGCAAAATACTACTACCTTTTTTCTTTTTGCTCAAGTTTCTATTGGCCTGGTGGTATTTTGTAGCTCCATATGAACTTTACCTTCACATTTTCTATTTCTATAGTTGACAGACTACATTTACATCAGCACACTACTTAAAGTAGCATGGGTAGTATGATAGCATGAAATTTTCAAGTCCATGAACACATGTGTCTCTGTGTATCCCTGTGTCTAAGTTCTCTCATCAGTATTTTGTTGTCGTTAGTGTTTAAGTATTTAATCACCTGAAATAAGCTTTTTCCCAAGTGCTTAATTACTTGTTAGTTCTAATATAGGCAAGATTAGGGGCCAGCCAGATAGCTGAGTGAATCAAAGCACCTGCATAGGCAGACACAGAGAACAGGGTTCAAACCCCGGCACCTCCTCCAGGGCCACCCAGAGACAGCAATTGAGACTGGGTGTGGTGGCACATCCCTGTCATCCCAGCCCTTGGAAGGCTGAAAACATGAGGCTCACCATCAGTCTGATCTGTGTAGAGAGATCCTGTAGACCCTGTACTAAATACATTTAAAAATGTTTAAAAATAATTATAATATAGATAAGATTCTTTCTCCTAATTTTGTGTTCAAGTTGCTTATCACTGGTGTGTGGGAAATCTGATTTTTTCAAATTAATTCTGTGTCCTTCAATTTTACTTAATTATTTTACTAAGTATAATAGTTTCATGGATACTCTAGGACTTTCTTGATAGGAAATTGTATTATCCACAAAAGACATAATTGTATATATTTATTTCCTCTTCTGATGCACTGCAGTTCTTCTACATGCCAGTTATTTCAGCTCACACTTCCAATATTTGGCTGTATACAGGTAGCAAACAAGAGCATCTTTGTCCTTTCTCAGCACTCAAGGAAATTTCAAAGCTTTCACTATGGAGTGGACTTTTCATGGATGGTCTTTGAATGTGGCTTTTTTTTACTGTGCGTTTTGACACTAGTAAAGCCAAAAATAAAACTTGAGCCTCTCCTAAATTACTTTCTCATTGGTAGGCAATTATTTCAATGATTTTTCCCCAAAAACAAGATTTAAAAGTATGAAGAAGAAAATCAGATTGGAGAAGCTTCAGGCTCAGCTTAACTAGCATAAAAACTAAAGATGGGCTCTGTCATCACTACAGATAAGGCTGTGGCATCGCTAACAGAGAAGAGGTAGGAGAGCAAGCAGAGTTTACTGAGCCAGTTTTCAACTAGGCATTGCAGTCCTTCTACGGTCTTTGAACGTTCTTTGATTGGGCTGTCTTGCTTTAAACATTAATGCCTGTGTGCCTTTTCTGTTACTCTACAACTACCACAAAGATTGGCAACTTAAAACAAACCACCTCTGTGATCTGAGGGCCTGAGAGTCAGGAGCCCAGGCGAATCCCAATGGGTCCTCCTGCTCCAGGAACCAAACTGCAACCCAGGAACCCAGGCCACACTCTGAATCTGCTTCCCAACAGGTTTACGTAATGAGCAGAACGTTTTCTTTTGATTGGTAACATTTTTTTAATGTAAGATTTTTTCTCTGAATATAAAGTACAGTGCTCATTAATATTCATGGGCAAGCAAGTTAGTGATCATGTTCCAGATTTGTCGACTGCTGAATTTGTTTCTTTCGCTGGTCACCCTGCTCGTCCGTCGTTAAACTGCTGCCGCACTTTGTCGTTGCAATCTAATTTCCTGTTTTACTTTGAAATTGTTCCTGGCTCAGAATTTTCACTACTTGAGAAGCTGTTGGGCCCTGTAATGGGCCTCGCTTTCAATTCTGTCTCTTTGTTCTGCCTGGCTTTCCCTTCGCTCCGTTTCTTTCACCACATCACATCGCAAGCTTTTATCTAATTTTCTATACGCTGCAGCCTGCTCCTCTGTTTTCACTTCTGCTAATCAAGCAGTTCTTTCCCACACAATCACTTTGCTCTGGAAACTCTGTGGCAGGTGTAGGGCGATAGCTTGCAATGCTGCCGGGCGAATCTCGTTCAATTTTCACCTTAACCTTGTCTTAGACACGCAGAGCAGCACATGTTCAAATCCACTGAGCAGCAGGCGTAAGACACTGCTTCTTGAGAGAATGGACACACAGCGAGCCTATTGTATTCATACATAAACACAACTTGCTCTTCTAAAGTTGGCAAGGTTGGCTGTCTGTAGATGACAGCCAACAGGAACTCAGTGGAAAGTAATGAAAATTAGTACACGCGGCACAGTGCGACGTGTCCAGCCTTTTAGATATACGTATTAGGAAGAATCTTGCATCATTAATTTGCAAAGAAGGATTCTAAGCTGAAGAAAAAATACTAGGATTGCCAGTTCTGGAATAAATCCCATTTCATCCCTATAAATACAAAAACCTAACGAGAATAACGCCCACTCTTAAAACCTCCACACTCCTTTTGGAAGTCTAGATAAAGAAAAGAGCAATGCTCTTGAAAACCAAGCATTTTTTAAAATTTTCGTCCGAAGTCTATTTTGTGTTGTATTAGCACTATAAATAAATTTAGGCAAATATATTTAGAATATTTTTACTTCAACCTAATATTTTAAAGTTGATAATACTAGAACCCAAATAATAGCTTCTGTTATAATGACAAGAGTTTGTACACATAAGAGCTGGTAACAAAAATACCAGATCAAAGTGGAAAAGAGTATACGTGTGTGTGTGTGTGTGTGTGTGTGTGTGTGTGTGTGTGCGTGTGTGTGATACATATGCTTTATATTTCATATATATATACCTATATAGTATTGTGTGATTTCTTTAGTTCATGATACTAACTTTGTGCTCAAGCACATTTTGAAAGCAAAAGAACACTTTGATTTATACAATTAATGATATGCTGCAATGTAGTGACATTTAGTAAGATGCCAGAGAACAAAAAAAATGCTTTTCTCTTAAGATTTCAACAAGTTTATCCAGTGTTTCTTAATACCACCAGTTACTCATGTTTTGTACTTCATAAGACTGTTTCTATATCATTGGGTCAATCTATTTACATAATCAGTGTTATTATTTCTTTTTAGAGAGAACATTTTTTGTTTGATTGTCTGCTTTTGAACTAGATTTTCACCATACTTTGCAACTATCCAGTGTAAATCTAACTCTCAGACTACCTTCTTGCAACCACTGAAAAATTATTTCAGCCAATGACATTTTTAGTTTAAATGCCTCTGGTCATTTTTTATACCTCATAGTTAGACTTCTCTGCTGGATGGCTATGAAAAATTATAAGAAGAAGAAAGAAAAAAGGAAAGAAACATGTAAGTAATTAAGAGAAAAAGGAGAAGCAACAAATTATTCATTAACTAGTTCTTTCCACAGACCAGCAGAAATCCACAGGACAGTTGCCCAAACCATCCAACTTACAAGCACAGATAAATCTCTGTCCTCCACCCCCCTCTCCTCTCCTTCTCCTCAGCTGAGCATCTCTTTCTTTTTGAATAAGTTCATTCCGTTTTCCCAGTGTCTACTGTGCCATTCAGCTTCCACTTTTCTCTTCCAAGTTCCCACACTAGAGAAACAATATGATGTTTGCACATGCGGGTCTGATTTATTCCACTTAAACAGTCTGGTCTCTAGTTGCATCCATTTACCAATGAAGTCTCAAATTTCTCCTTTTTATAGATGAATAATGCTCCACTTTTTGAAAAATACCACATCATCCTTATCCATTCCTCAGTGGATGGGCATCTGGGTTATTTCCAGGATTGAGCTATGACAACTTACGTTACTTTAACCATGAATGTGCATGTATGGCTGTGTTATGATGTTTTCAGTCTTAGGTTCTTGCTCACCAAGATGTGGACAGGTGCCCTCGGGCCATGCTGCACACTAGGCATGGAGGGAGATTGGAACACTTACATTTACAGGGTCAGGCATTCTCTGCCAGAGATATGGCAACGATCAAACACCTCAAGGGCCTTCTATACTAATCTACTCTTAAACATTAGCAGCATTACCGTTCTTTGCACAACTCGATATTTTGAAAAGGCTAACATGTATTTTGGCAAAAGTCAACATTCTGATTTTGTTGTCCCAACCAAACCACACCAGAGCACAGCACTAAGCAGAATTTATGAGCTCTCTCTAGGGTATCAACCTGGTCTTAGGACATAAACAAACCAGGCAGGACTTTGTAAATGAGCAGCCATGTTCTGGATATTGCTTAAATTGACATTCATTGCCCCATGAATTACTGTGGGTAAGCTGTCAGTGCAAATTCATAATTAATGTCTTCAAGTATAATTTGATCAGTGGCTTTAAAACTCAGTTATTAATCTACCCAAGTTGTGTTTACTGGTGATGGTTTACGATGCTCCAAGCACTATTTTAAGGTCTTCAGGAGCAGCAGGAAACAACTGAGAACTGCATAAATGAAGCTTCTGTTCCAGCATTTCCATTCCAGATAACTAAAAGTTAATAAAATTAAGTTTGAATTAAATTAATTCTAGATTAATAAGTAGCAAATACTGTGAAAAAAATAAGTGATTTGAGTAGATAGATAAATTATAGGGCACAGAAGAAAGGCCCTTACATGGTGGCTGGACAAGTGGCTCCAGTGGCTCACTGGGAAGGTGGTGTTGGAGCAGAAGCAGCAGGAGGTGAGGTGGGAGGCCGTGCAGAGGTCAGAAAGCAGCTGGGCAGGACAGCGGCCCAACGGTGCTCCTGGACCAGGGAAGAGATGGACCAGGGAAGGCTGGCTGAAGAAATCTAGAGCAAAAGCCCTAGCCCTCAAAAAATGGAAACAAGAGGCTTCTAAGTTTGAGCCCCACCTGGGGAATTTAGCAATTTAGTGAGAGCCTATCTCAGAAAAGTGTTTGAAAAATCACTGGAGACACAGCTCAGGGAAAAGTCCTTGAGAATTCAGTTCCTGCTGCAAAAGGAGTAGGGGTGGGGAGATGGAGGAAGGAGGAGAGAAAGAGAGAAGAGGAAGAAACAAGTCCACACATCCTCAGGCTTTAGGGGCACTGCAAGCGCTTTAGCTTTTTCTCCGGGGAGCACCGGGAGCCAAGACAGCGTTCATTTATACTTCTTTGCAAGACTTGGCTTCCCTGTAGGTGGACTGGCTGGACTTTGACAAGATGACACAATGTTACATGCCATTGAATGGCCCATCTAAATAATGCATGATTTGTATCAGAACAAAAAGTGGTACAGAGGATCCAATCTTACCAGATTCTTGGTGTATTTCCATACAACTTATAATGTATGTACTTTAAAAGGATGCAAAGTAAAAATGGTAGCCTCATGAGCCTCTCCTACTCACTGCCCTCAAAGACAAACTATCATGGCTTTGCCATACTTGCTTTAGGAACATTCTAAATCAATTGCAAGAAGCATGCCCATTCCTCACCAAGTTTTAGAGTATAAACTTCCCAAGCTAATTGCTACCACTAGAATGACTGCATTTCTTCATAGCCTCTACCATCATAAATCAAACCATAACCAAGGTTCAGCTTGAAAGGGTGTTTTGGTAAGCTTTCTTGGGGCTGGAGGCTAAGCAGTCGCCTCCTGTGACTTTGCTCTGCTTTACACTCCACATCTCTTTACTGCTGACAGGACGCGCTTCACTTCCTCCGGTGAACGTCAGGCTGTAGCACAAGGGCGCATCACACTTTCACATAATTCAAGAGAATTCTGGATTCTCCTTGCATTAGGTTCTCTTTACGCAGATTCAAACATTCAATAAACTAACATTGCCTTAAGCAAATGTCTGTGCCACACAGTCTGTTAGCTAGGAGAGTAACGGTTAGGAACATTACACTCTAATGGGAGAACAAACATTTTTTTAAAGAAATATAGATCTTTTGCTTATGGACGGGGACCAACAGATGTATTGAGAGGGAGTGTTGGTGGAAAGAATAAACAAAATAAATTAAGTCTTGTGTTGTGCATAGACCAACACCCCACAAGATGTGTGCTCATGATGTGTGCCAGACATGTACACATATTTTAAAACATTAAAAAAGGTACAGAAAGTTTATACTGAAGACATGGATACTACATTGCTAAAGAAAAGTTAATTGATTCTCTGTAGATTACAGTGTTGGAGAGAGGAGAGAAAGGGGCGTTTTGATTTCGTTATAGTAATCATGTTTGCCTCTCTGAAGGGGAACATTTGTTTGAGATGCAGATAAGAAGCTTGAAAGCAATGAGAAGATCTTCTAGAAAAGTGTCGGAAGAGACAGGATGCTGAAAGAACAGTCAGGAGAGTGCTTTCAAGGGTTTAGGAAGTTGCCGGAATGACCTCGTCAGCAGAGTTAGAGCGAGTTTGAAGGTATCCAGCCAGGGTGAATTGTAGAAACACATAAATTAGCTAATGGAATGTTGATACAACTTCTCTTCCTTGGACATCTACAGCAAGTTTATTGCAAAGAATGGCAAACATGCAATTACCTTAAAAAACTAGCCATGACTTCTTTGGGAGAACAGGTTAGCATATTTAACCTACAGCATGTAGGAGGCTATAAATAGGAGACTGAGGATGGCATAAGAAAGATAACAGTTGTCTGGGTTTTAAAGATGTTTTGGCAGAAGATACTCGACAGACTCTAAAGGAAAGTGAATTGTGAGGCTATGCAACTCATTTGGGCTTTTTCTGAGCACAAGATGGGCAACAGGGTCTAAAGCTAGGAGGAAGAAGCATTAAGGAAAGCAGAGGCAAACGAAAGCAAGGTGGAGTTGCTCTCGTTGTCCAGCCCTATGCGTTCTGCATGGCCAGTCGTCGGAGTAGAAATGTTGACTCAGAAGCTAGACATAGGAGCCTAACACTCTAAAGAAGTCAGGATTAGAAACACAGACATCAGAATGACAGAATGGGGCTGTTATTCCAATCCTGGATTAGAAGCCTCATCTGGGAGAAGCATCAGAGAGAAAACATGGGGCCTGAGGACCATGAGCCAGAGTGCTTCAGCCTCGGGCGCCTGTCGGCCAGGGAAACACCTCGCAAAGAGAGCTCTGAGGAGCTGCTGAGGGGAAAGGAAGGAAGCCAGGCCAAGGTGAGGTCGCGGTGGGCCAGCACTGTCTCAAGGACTGAGCCAAGGTCAGCTGTATCGAATGCCACTGAGAAATCAGATGAAGGAATCTAAATGCGCTGTTGACACTGCAAGATGGGAGGCAGGGCTGCTCTGAAAAATTACCAATTCCATGGGGCATTGTGGGTGGAATGTGCAGTAGGGCAGATTGAAAAGAGGAGAGAGCACACGTGGAAAAGGCCACAGAAGGAACTCGACAGTTAGTACTGCAAAAATACCTCACACACACCAACAAAAAGTAAACTATTTGAAGAATATTGCTATAAAAGGGAAAAAGTAATGGGAGAAAGGAAAATTTAAGGACCAAAAGATAACTTTAACTTGATCTTTAGCCAAGTCATACATTCAGATAAGGAATAGTTTTTAAAAACTTTTTCAAAACTTGCCATTTGTGTATTTACCACCTCAGATTTCTCAACACTTAAAAACACTATCAGCTCTTGCAACTAGTCGCTTTGTTTGCCACCTTTGACTCTGTTTCTCAGAATTTTTCTTCACTATTTTTAGCTCCTCTATTTCCATTTTTCTCCATCTCTTCTTAATCCTACTTTCCACTGCTTTTATTAATAATTTTATTTCCTTTCTGCTTTCTCCTTTTTTAAAATATTTATTCTCTTTATTTCTGTCTCATATAGTCAGAGTATGCAAATGTCACATAATTTGACAAGTTTCAAAAAACACATAGAAGTCAGGTTCCTAATTTTATCAAGTTATTCAAACAATTACAGTTTATTTCCCAAGGAGAACATAAAGTGAATTATTATTACTATTATTATCATTACTATTATTATTTGTATTTGATACAGGGTCTATAGGTTCTCACCCTATAGATCAGACTCATGGTGATCCTTCTGTTTTCAGCCTCCCAAAGTGCAGAGATTACAGGCACGTGCCACCGCGCCCACCCAATGTCAATCACCATGTCAGCACACCCTGCATCCAGGGTCAGCATGGCACATCAGGGATTGAAGTCCAGCAGCTGCATTCTGCTTAAGCAGGAGCTTTAGTCCACTGAGCTATCTGGCCAACTCACAATGAATTATTTGAATATGACATTAATTGTATTTTGCTTCATCAGCATCAGTATTATTTAAGAGAAATAATTGTACATATGGAACACATTTCTGATTAAAAGAGTTCAGAGAATCAGTATGTACCTCTTACTTAGTTTGCTAAGAAGCACCTACAGGGTCTTCTCTATCTTTGTTGCAGCATCTATTCATATCCTTGGTACACAGTAGTTGTCAAGCTCTTCACTAATTTGTTTGTGATCTCCACAGAGGACAGAGTACACAACTTGCTGTGCTGGACATTTACGGCAGAGATGACATGACTTGCTCATATAACTACTGTGTCAGACCTTGACCTTCAGAGTAAATCTATATTTAATAAAAAGCCACACCACTACTAAGCTTAAGACAGATGTTGTTAACAAGCCCTGCTGCCTACTTTATAGTTACTCATATTTACTTAGTAAAATATGTTTCAGCTTTGTGTGTCACATTCAAGTGCAGGAAGGAATGTTTACAAAATCGTGTGATACGTGCTAGAGAAGAGCAGTTAGGAGCAAAGAAGGAAGGATTTTCCTCCAGGACTCTGGATGGCATTGAGAGGGGTGGTGACTTTTGATCTGAGTCTGACACTAAGGGTGACAGCAGACAGTTTAAGGAGCTGTCAGTTTAAGGATTCTGCTGTGATATCCAGCAGAATCTTTAGAACATACAGTTGCAAGGAGCCTCACATTTAGTAAAACAAGTGATACATTATTTTCAAAAGATGCTCCTTACTTCTTTGCCAAGTAAAGAAATATGGACAATGGGAAACATGTTATCTGAGAGCAAAGCGATTTAAACTGAGCCACTCAGTATGGGAGCATTTAATTCAAAATCTTCACATAATTTCCTTTTATTTAAACCATCATCCTACAGCTTATCACATGTGAATTTTAAGCCTCGGTGGTATTAGTTTTGAAACACATGGGGCACTTCTGGGATTATATTAATTTCAGCAGTAGCACCTGTAAGACAGCATTTGATTGCCTGCAGTGCTGGAGGATTTACTCACGTTATTGATTTGGCGGCAAGTATATTGGGTGAAAATCCCCTGATATTGCTGGTAGTTGTGTATTCCAAGTTTTATTGGATTTGTGAGCCACTTTCCAGTGTGTTTAACTTGTGATATCTTTCTATAAATAGAAAAACTCAGGTGTTAACTGTGAAATAATATTTACTGCTATCTGGCTGCACCTTAGCCTTGAGTTACCAATAATCACTTTTAACCAGCACTTTGACTACATTTGTTTTAAACTTTCTCATTTCCAAAGCAGACCATAGCAGAGAAAGAATAAAATTGTTGTTAGTTAAGCATAGACAAAACCTTAAGTTCTGAAAACTAAAACAGCAAAGTTACATGATTAGTTTGGGTAAATAATCAAATTGTAATTATTTTCAAATTTCTTTTTCTAGTGTTGTCTTTGAAGACAGAGAAATTGATTTAATATTCATTACATATTTAACTTCAAAAAATATGTATGTGGGGTAACCCACTAGGGTCCCCCTTCTGTTCCCCTCTTAGACAGAAGCTTTCTTTCCCAATAAATATTCTATTCTAGAAAAAAATGTATGCATATATACTTTTGCATATTGGTGTATCCTTAGCCCATTCTATTTATATAATCAGCCAAATTTGCATGAAACCTGTTTCTATGAGTTCTGTACTATGGATTTTATAACCAATTTCTAATGAACAATATCTAATATATCACAACATTGGAAGGAAAGCTCTTTAATCAAAATTAAGGTCCTAAAGTTGTCAAAACTTCAATCGGCTAGCATTTACAATTTAGTGATCATGGCATTAGAAGTAGAATTTACTCAACCTTTGAAGTGTCCTTGGACATATAGATTAAGTCCACAGAAATGTCAATCCCTGAACCTCAGGAGAGAACACTGCCTCTCAGGGTGAAACACTTATTGAGGCGGGAAGAGAAAACAAAATGTGACTTCACCACAATCGGTAATAAAAGGTGGCCCCCTAGTATTTTTAGAATTAAAGATAATAAGTAATCATATGAAACATTACATAAATATATATAAAGATTATGTGATTGGCTTTCTAATTTATGCTTTAGTAGCTAATGGTGGTGGCAAGATTTTTCCTCAGTCTATATTATTGTTCCCATTGTACTACTTCTTCCTCAGTCAAGACAAGAAAAAGAATGGACAGGAAGAGTATTCAACAGAGAAGTGACATCAGAGATGGTGAAGAAAATAGGAACATGAATGTTGAGGAATGAACTCAGAGGGTAATCCCTAATAAGGAAAAATATGAAACTTGGTTTGAATATAGGTTTACACCAGTGTATATGTGAATACATTATTCATTGACATAGCAAATTTTTCATGTTCATAATGGTGTATATTCAATTTTATTTCCACATGCTGTGCCAGCCCCAATGCCTGGACAGTCTGAGCCAGCCATAATACAAAAAAAAAAAAAAAAAAAAAAAAAAAAAAAAAAAAAAAAAAAAAAAAAAAAAAAAAAAAAAAAAAAAAAAAAAAAAAAAAAAAAAAAAAAAAAAAAAAAAAAAAAAAAAAAAAAAAAAAAAAAAAGCCTGATGATACTGCTTTTCCCTTTTATTTCTTATTATCAAATCAAAGAAAATTACTAAACTCATCCTTAAAAAATAAGAAGCACCTTCAGGAAGACTAACCTGACGGAGTTCACCAGGTACATATTATCTAGGAGGATTTGACATTTGAAAAAGTTTTGTTTCATTTGCTTCTCATAGATGTATAAATACATTGTTGCTGCAGTCTGCAAAGAGCTGTGAAACCCAGTTTGATTACACCATAACTGGGGAGTGCAGTGGGAAAGGTATAGGTTCCCTATGTGGAGTAGATCAGGAATGCATTATAACCTTACCATAGAAGGAAGCAAAAGGTTGCTGCCCACGATTGCCTTGTGCCTTGTCTTGTTTGCTAAACTTTGTGACTCACGTGACACCACCCAGGCTCCTGAATTTCATCGTCCAGTTAGTCACAGGAAAATAGATGCAAATTACCAGAAATTACCTTTAATTAGTAACTGTTCTATTTGTTACTATTTCCTGAGTATACTATGTTTTATTTTTTGTCAACAGTGAAAAATGTTTAAATTATTTAATTCTCTTTTCTTTTCGCTTCTTTCTGAAGTTTAAAATAACCCATAAAATAATCCTTGTACTTAAATTTAAAATAATTTCTACCATCGAAAAAGATTAGAGCTTAGGCATGATGTTGGCAGGAAACCTACAAAATGAAGAGGGATGGCGATAGTAGAAGGCAGAGACAAAGAAACCATGATTCTGCAATAGCATAGCTGAGCTGCAGAATTAATCAACCCAAACGCTTAACCCGCCCTCAGCCTTCATATGAAAAACACCAATGTACCTCTCTATGGTTTTAGTGAGTTCTGTTAGTTTCCTGTTACTTGAACCTGAAAATTCTCTGACTTAAAAATACAGAGGAATCGAATCCTTCATCCCAAACATTCTACGCTGATTGCAAAATCACAAGAGAATCCAAAAAAAGAATAATTATAGATCAATCTCTTTATTGAATATGGATCCAAACATCCTCGGGGCTATTTGGAAAACAAAGTGGAATGAGTCATCAAAAACATCATTCTTGGCCTGTGCACCCTTCGCGGATAAGCTCCCTGCGCCCCTCTGCCCCGCCTCTGCGTTCCCGCGGCTAACTTCCTATTCCAGCCCAGACCCAAATCGCACTGCTGGGAGATGAGCCTGCGCACCCACCGCGGGTAAGCTCCCTGCCCCCCTCTGCCCCGCCTCTGCGTTCCCGCGACTAACTTCCTGTTCCAGCCCAGACCCAAACCGCACCTCTGGGAGCTGAGCCCACGCGCCGGCTGAGTCAGGATCCTTGGCCTGCCTTCCCTTTCCCCGCGCCCCCCCCTTTTTTTTTTGAACCCCTCCAGCCCAAGCTCCAGCACCGAACCCATCAAA
>PVJA010022137.1:0-27487 GCA_004027025.1 Myocastor coypus
ACACACACACACACACACACACACACACACACACACACACAGGAAAGAGAGAGAGAGAGAGAGAGAGAGAGAGAGAGAGAGAGAGAGAGAGAGAGAATGAGAATGCTCTCGTATATCTGGATCTAGCAAGGTGTCTCAGCTTACTTGGTTTTGATCTGCCAGGTTCAAACTCATCCAGCTGGGCCTGGCTTGGGTCTAGCTGCTGTACTCTGCTTCTTCATGCTGCTGCCCATGGAAGTCAACCCACTGTGCCCCACTAGCAAGATATTCTCCTCCTGGATTATGCTGAGTCTCACCCTTAGCCTCCCTGCCAGGGATCTGCTACAGCGTTCCACACGAGGCCTGCCCATTGGAGGAGGTTCCAGTTCCATTCACCGTCCTATTCACTGTGCCTGTTGGGCCTTGTTTTCCAGTCTTTCTCATTTCTACTGTTAGAATAACATATTCCTACCTTCTTTTCTCCTTTCCCCAATCCCAGTTGTACTTTCCTTATGAATAGTTTTATTCCCTTTCACAATATCTGTTATGTCTTTTGTATCTTTTTTTTTTTTTTTTACTGGAAGACAATATGGTGTGTACACATGCAGCTCTGATTTAATTCCCTTATGGATATGACCTCAAGATGCATTCATTTACCTATAAAAGCCTTGTTTCTCTTTCTTTATAGCTCAGTAACATTACTTTGCATAAAAATACATCTTTTTATCTACTTGTTATTAGATAGGCATTTGGATTGTCACTAAGATTTAGCTATGACAAATTATGCTGCTATACATATGGGTGCACATATATCACCATGGTAGGATGTTTTCAGTTCTTCTGGAAAATTACTTGGGAGAATAGCTTAGTCAAATGGGACTTTTAATCAGTTTTTTTGAGGCGTCACCACACTGATTTCTGTACAAGTTATGCCAGTCTACATGCTCACCAAGCAGTGTAGAAACATTTCCTTTTCCCCACAGCCCTTCAATGAACTATTATTAGTTCATTTCACGATAATAGTCATTCTCTGTGGGGTGAGATGGAATCTCAGTGTTGTTTTCATTTGCATTTCTTTAATGACCAGTGCTGTCATGTTTTGTTTTGTTTTGTTTTGTTTTTCGGTAGTGAGGATTGAATTCAAGACCCTGTGTTTGCCAGGCAAGTGCTTATTCTACTGAGCTATCTCCCCAGCCCTGTCAAACATTTTTTCATGTATTTATTTGTATTTGAATTTCTTCCTCTCAGCCAGGCATGGTGGCACACGCCTGTAATCCCAGCACTCAGGAGGCTCAGGCAGGAGGATTGGTGTTCGAGACCAGCCTGGGCTACAAAAGTGAGTTCAAGGCCAGCTTCAACTGCATAGCAAGACTCTGTCTCAAAAAAAAAAAAAGACAAAAAAAAAAATTTCTTCCTCTGAGAAGTGTGTATGTATTCATCTCAGATGCCCATTCAGATCTTTGAATTTTGGGGATGTGATTTTTAAAAATGTTTACATGTTCTTGATAGAAGTACTTTTTGTAAGGGACAGTTAGCTAATTATTTTTTCCTACCCTGTGGGTTTTCTTTTCATTCTGTTGGTGCTTCCTTATGATATGCTCTCTTAATTACTTTCTTCTTTTTGCTGGGATAAAATACCTGACAATCAAAATTAAGAAGGGAAAGCTTTATTTAGCTCATGGTTAGTGGAAGTTTCAATCCATAGTCAGCTGGCCCCAAAGCAGAGTGGCACACAGCAGAGGGCAGCTGTTCATGGTAGTGGAAAATAGCAAAGAGCATAGTGAGGAATAGCATTTGCAGCAAAGCCTCTCTCCCCTCCTTGCATTTGTATGCAGATTATCTGCCCAGGGTAGCAGTAGCACTCACTCCTATCATCCCAGCTTTGGATCAAGAATTAATCACAAACTCTAGTAGCTTCCCCATTGGCTGCCTGAGGCTTTGGGGGGAACAACTAGACATAAACCATAACATACCCATGCCCCTCCCAAAGACTCAAGCACATTCCTTTATGCAAAAGATATTTTAGTTCATATCTGACAGTTGCCAAAGTATTGCCAATGCCAAAGCACTGCTGTAAAGTCCAACAAGATCTAAAGCAAACTCTTAGCTGTGAGTCCCTGTATAAATATAAGGTTAAACATTTTTAACATTCAATGGAACAAGAAATATATTACTATTCCAAAATGTATAAACAACAGGATACTGAACATTGGGACCAAAGCAAGTCCAAAATCCAGAAGGGAAAGCATTAAGTCCTGTAGTTCCATGTGGAATATCTGAAGCAATCTGTGGCAAATTGTGAGCTCCATGTGGCTCCACTTCTATGGCACTTTTAGTGCTAGCTCACATGGCTTCTCTCTTAGGCTGTCTTTGCTCCCTCCTTACAGCTTTCTGTAGATCCACATTCCTGGCTTTTCCAAACTTCTGAGGATTTCACTATATGTTAGAGTTTTCACTTACAACTTCATACACTGCCCTCCCAGGAGCACACTACCTGGCCTCCAAGGCCTTCTGAAATCTCAGTGGAAGCTGTCTCCTCCTCTTCTTCCTCCTCCTTCTCCTTCTCCTTCTTCTTTAATGTGTTTCGTATGAGGTCTCACTATGCAAATTAGATTCACAGTGATCCTCCTATTTACAACCTCCCCAGCATTGGGATTACAGGCTTGAGCCACCATGCTTAGTCTCATTGGCTAGCTCAGTGTGCCTGGGGTTGGGCTAGTGTGGTGTATGGTACTAGGGATTGAACCCCAGTCCCTGTGCTTGCCTAAGCAGGTGCTTAGCTTGCTAAGCTATCTTGCTTACCATAGTGGAAGCCTTCTTAACCTCAGAACTCTTGCATTCTACATGTACCTAAACCAATGCTACTTCGATGATGCCAAGTCTGCTGCCGGCTGGAGCAGTAGCCAGGTTTTTTTTCTCTCTTAGCTATAGACATTGAATGCCTGGATTTCTGAGTACCATGACCCTTATTCCAAGGAACAAATTCTCTATAACACTGTCATTCTGGAACCTGGTACTCTGTGTCTTTCTCCCCAGTGCAAAGTCCCTTAACCTTGCAGTTCTATGGCTGCAAAGGACAGAGACCTGCCATCTTCTGTGATGCTCTCAGACCATCCTTTTGATTCTTTTATTCCATCTCAGCAATGGAGATCCTTTCAATTCTATCATTTATTCCTCAGCTTTATTGGCACTTCGTTTCTGGCCAAACTCACATTTTAAATCATCCTGCTGGGTTCTTTGCTCTTGATTCTCTACATAAATTCAGTTAAAAGCCCCTAATAGGCATGCCTCAACATTTGACATACTTGAAATTTCTTTTGCAAAATCAGCCAGTCCTCTAGGCTAATCTCAGTCTCAGGCAAAGTCTCTGGACATGAGCAAAATGCAGACAAACCTTTTACCAAGTCATGACAAACATCTTCCAGAGTCCATTGACTAATGTAGTCCTTTGTCCCACAGAAAAACCTCCTAGCCTAATCTTTACATACAGGATTTCTATCAGCCTTCTGGTCTTTCAAGTTCTGACAAGAATCTTCCATAAAGAACAGCCAAATGCATTCCAGTGCTTCTCTTTTAGACAATATCTCTGAACCCTTCCTTTCTCTCCCAAATAGCAAAGGGAGGAGAAGGATCTGTGGCAACTAACAATCCAGTCTCCCTTCCTTACATTTGCATAAAGATTATAACCCTGGAGGAACTTGCCTTTTCTTTTTTGCAGTATCAAGATCTTCACACTGAGCTAACTCTCCTTCCTTCCTTCCTTCCTTCTTTTCTTCCTTCCTTCTTTCTTTTGTTTAAAGATGTGGTCACACTAAGTTGCCTATGCTGGTCTCAAATTTGGGATCCTCCAGTGTAAAGATAAAAAATTAGCATCTCAAGAGGCAAAGAGCAATAAACAAACCCCAGGTATAGCTATCATCTGTCACTTGGGAATTCCAGAAAGCTGAACTTCAAGGAGGAAGATAACAAAGCAAATGTTTGCTGAAAACAAAGCAAATGTTTCTGGCTCTTCAGCCTCTGTCCTCTGATTCTGAGGACTTTTCAGATGCTCAAGGGAGTGAGTTGGAGAAAAAGGCAAATAATACCTGGGAGTTATCCCATCATGTGGAACATTTGACACAATTGATATCCTGAAGGCTGTTAGTTGTCTCCTCCCTTGCTTGGAATCTTTAATTAGCACTTGTGTGAACCTAGCATTAGGCAAATGGTGGAGGTCAGAGATTGTAGCCCTTCTTTACTAAAGTGATTATGCATGTGAGCATGTTCCTTGGCCCTAAATAAAACTGAGATGCTTCTAGAGCTATGGGCTCACTTTGAGAGAAATAGTTCTCAGTGAGACCTCTGAAGCTAAATTCATCGGGTCTTCTCCATCATTTCTTTCAGCACCAACTCATAAAATACAACAACTGGCAGACAACATGGGGCACAGAAGATGACCAGGGGTGAGTTAAGAAAGGCCTAACTGTGTGGGAAAAGTATGCGCAGAGTAGGTGAGACCTCCGGCAAAAGCTCACAGTAATGGGAAATTCCGCTTCAGTAAAAAATGAGTATGTCCATTTAATTCAGACATTACTCAAAGGAGCAGGGGTAAAGGTGAAACCAAAGAGTTTCAAAGAATCATTTTTCCTTATAAAAAGGAAGGCATTGTTATTGGTTTCAGCCTAAGGGAAAGGCTGTTCTAAACTTAAAAGTTTGGAAGCAAGTTATAAAAGCTCTGCACAGAACACATCAGCAAGGAGAACCTATTCCTTTAAGTGTGTGGCCTTCGTGTAACATTATTTCTTTGGCTTTGGAGCCCCTGCAGTCTGACTCTGAGGAATCGAGTCTGCAGCTGATTCCTCAGACTCAGGATGGCACTCCTACAAAGATTTCAGCTGATGAGGACACTATGGAACATGAAGGCAGCACTTTCTTAATTTGTCCTTGTTGAGTAAACAATCTAAATCAGAGAATCTGAAAACAAAGCAAATGTTTCTGGCTCTTCAGCCTCTGTCCTCTGATTCTGAGGACTTTTCAGATGCTCAGGGGAGTGAGTTGGAGAAAAAGGTAAATAATACATGGGAGTTATCCCATCATGTGGAACATTTGACACAATTGATATCCAAATTGGTGGAGCAATTGGATGTTCAAAGTCCACTTTCATTCCTTGCTAAAATTCAACCTCTGCCTCCTCCCCCAACTAATCTCTCTACTCCTCCACATGAGCATAAGCAACCTTTCTCAGCTGTTGGTCCTACGGGTGCAGTGACTCAAGCTTTACTGCAAGAAATGAACCAGGGAGGCCCAGAGGCTTACAAAACTCCACTGGGAGTTTGCCCTGTTGTGGTCCAGCAGCACCCTCCAAATGAGCAATACCCAAATGGTCATGTACGGTGGGATTATCAAACTTTAGCTTTTCAGGTAATCAAAGGTTTGAAATAAGCTGTTGTGTCACATGGAATACAATCTAATTATGTTGTTGGCCTCTTATAAGGATTGGCAGATGAACATAGGTTTATTCCTCAGAATTGGGAAGTATTGTGCCATACTATTTTGGAACCAAGAAAATACCTCCAATTTCATACCTGGTGGAAAGATGAGGTAGAAACCCAGGACAGGATAAACAGAGGTCAAAATCTGGCTGTTGCTATAACAGTGGACCAGCTTACTGGCCTAGGCCCATGGCTTGGTATAATAGCTCAACTTCAGTATGATAATATGGCAATTGTTCAGATGTGTTTATGTTGTCTCAGAGCATAGGAGAAGGTTGAAAAACCTGGACAAGCTCAAAAGCCTTACTAAAGTAATACAGCCTCAAAACAAACCCTTTGTTGATTTTGTCTCTCAACTCAAGGAGGCGATTAATAAAACAGTCAGACAACTCAATCTTCAGGATATGTTGCTATAAACTTTGTCTTTTGAAAATGCTAACTCAGAATGTCAAAAGGTTATATGCGATTAAAGGCTCAAGGTGCTCCGTTTGAGGAATATATTAAGGCTTGTGCAGATATCAGTTCTGAACTTTATAAAGCTAATGTACTGGCTCCTGCTTTGCAAACTTCACGTAAAGAAAATCTTACAAAATGTTTTAACTGTGGTAAAGTGGGGCACATGAGAAAGGATTGTTATAAAAAAAAAAAAAAAAGGTAAACATAAAACTAAGCCACTAGGGCTTTGTCCAAAATGTAAAAGGGGAAAACATTGAGCAAATGAATATTGATTCAAATTTGACAAAATTGGACAACCTTTACAACAGCAGGGAAACTGAGCAATGGGCCCTTTTCCTCGGGCCCAGAGATTAAACAATATGGGGGTATCAGCAGTTTCCTTTGAACAGCCCCATAATCAACCCAAACTAAAGGTCTCAGATCTTTTTTGTGCCACACCAGGAAGCAGGTGGTATAGCTATAGAAAATCAAATTTTGCAACCTGCTTATGGAGTATACAAAATTTGTACTAATATTTTTGCTCCCATGTCCAGAGATACTGTTGGTTTGATTATTGGAAGAAGTAGCCCTACTAGCAAAGGTATATTTGTACATTTGGTAATTATTGATAGTGATTATACCACACCAAATTCTTATACTGCTCAATTAGTCATTCATTTCTGTAAAAATTTGAAAGTTATTAAAAGGAAATAGTGGACTAAAAAATAAAAATTAATTAAAGGAAAAACATTTTAATGGCTTTTCAAATGTAAATGTAGATGGCCCCCAGGCAGAGCAACTACAAAGAAGTGAGGCCAATTCCCCAGGATATTTGAAAAGATTACTTAAAATTATTTTAATTCCTAGTGAAGTATGGTCGCTTAAAATTGTCCTAAATTAAAAATGACATTTAAAATAGGGCTTTGACAGGGTGTGGTGGCACACACCTGTAATCCCAGCACTTGGGAGGCTGAGGCAAGAGGATTAGTGTGAATTCAAAACCAACCACAATATGTCATCAGGGTTGCCTTACTACAATGTTAATTATGGTGTTGATTTCTAAAATTCTGTGTAAAAATATGTAACATTTATCTGTTAATATTCTATAAGGACTTAAATATTAGAATATCCATGGACAATTATAGAACAAGCTAATAGAAGTTTAAAAGAAATGCTTATTAAACAAAAAAGGAAGAATAGTATGGGAATACATATGAATACAGCCAGGTTAATAGCACAAAAAGCTTGATTCACATTAAATTTTTTTAATCAGCTGCCAGATGGATCTTCTGCTGCAAATCATCACTGGGCAGAGGAAGTGAGCGTTCCTTTGCAACAGCCTGTTTTCTTTCTAAATGATATTGATCAGTGGGCTCCAGGAATTACCCAGAGATGGAGAAGAGGTTTTTCTTGTGTTATTACAGATACTGGAGAGGTAGTTTGGATACCAGCTTGATGAATAAAACAAAAAAAAATGAGTAATCATAAACATTCTGATATAAAACCTCCGATTGCTGAAAAGATTCACATTAAATAGGAAGTCATTCAGATGGCCTCTTTCTAAAACCCAGAAAGCTCCATTACCTACTTGGGGACAAATAAAAAAACTCACTTGATACTTTATAGGACACTAATAAAACAATTTCCTATCATCTAAACTGAGAGAAAACCAGGGAGAGAAAGGAAAAAAGATTTTAGAAAATGGCTGCCTTGTTGCAGCCTCAAAACAATTCCTGAGTCTGATTCTCTTGGCTCTAAACAGAGCTCAATGATGCTGAAGTTCATCTGCTACTGCTGTCAGAAGCCAGGCCAGCATAAGAGGGACTGTCTTAAGAGGCCCACAAGCCATGCCCTGACTGCCAAGGCAGCCACTAGAAGTGAAGCTACACTCTGAGGCAGAGGCGCCAGAGCTCAGACTCACCTTCCCAGATGGTCCAGTAGTACTGAAGGGCACTGAGCCTGCCTGCTCCCTCTGGCTGGACAGTCTCTGTCATCTCTATGGAGGAGTCCTGAGAAATCATGACCAAAGGAAAACTCAGCCTATTGCTGGACATTGACACATGTCTCTTTGTTCTTCATCAACCCAGACTTTCCTTCCAGTCATCATACCTGAAAAATTAGAATAAAACATACAAATAAAATTGGGTTGCTGATGTCACTGTTCTCTCACAAGGTGTAACTAAACATAGGAAAAATAGGGTATTCAGGTTTTCATGAGTTCTCAAAATTTAGAGATAATTATAACTAAAGCTAGAGGCACTTATAACAAACTGTCAAGACTCCATAAATAAAAAGGTCTAAGCTATTCTACCTACCCAATATAAAAATGCTTGGTGGCTATTGAGGGCCTTTATGTAGAACCTGTGGAGGGTATCTCTGACTGCTGGTTCCCAACTACAACCCCTTTCAACCTGAAGAAGCCAGAGCAGTCATTGTCCATAAATCCCACATGGCAGTTCAGGTTACTTCTTCAGAGAGGAGAATGTTGCAAACAGCCAAGCTAGATAGAAATATGATAGGCAGTGAGGCAGGGTTAGGCCCTCAAAGGAGATAACACAGAAGGCAAGATATCTAGCAACTATGGGAAGGATGGATGCTCCTGCTGTGGGACCTAAACACCAAAGGTCAAACAAATGCTGACCTCCCTGAAGACTGACATCCAAGACTGATCATCACCTGAAGGGAGACAGAAGAATATATCATTTGGAGATCCCTATATCATTTGGAGGTCATTCACCAGAGATTGCTTTTTCTTCTTCATCACTATGATGACTTTATTGTTGTTTCTGGTAAATATTCCAAATCCACCACTCAGTAGAAGAGATCACTGATGGAAAAAGTCTGTAAAAACACTGAGGTAAGGGAAGAAAAAAGGGGACTTTTTCTTCTCCAAGGAAAGGACTTTAAAGGTATAGCTGCTAAATAGAAGGTTTCCACTGCCAGATCTGCCATCCTGCCAGAATACCAATGCTGCTTATCTTGGTGATCAGGGTACATTTGGAAATCTATAGAGGAGAGGCAGCCTGAGAATTAGTTAATACTTCCAATGGAAGTTTCATTGATTGGAGCCTTTATGGCTCTGCCCAGATGGCAGAAGGAAAGAAACTGAGATGAAAATACCTCATTATTTAAAAGGAACACAACTCATTCTACTCAGGCATGTGTTCACTTCCTTCACCTTTTGCTTATCAGAAACTCTTCTAACCATACCATTACATGTCACAACTGTTCCTTTTTTTTTTTTTTTTTTTTTTTTTTTTTTTTTTTTTTTTTTTTTTTTTTTTTTTTTTTTTTTTTTTTTTTTTTTTTTTTTTTTTTTTTTGTCTTTTTGAGACAGGGTCTCGCTATGCAGTTCAGCCTAGCCTTGAGCTCACTTTTGTAGCCCAGGCTGGTCTCGAGCTCGCACCGATCCTCCTGCCTCAGCCTCCCGAGTGCTGGAATTATAGGTGTGTGCCACCACGCCCGGCTTAACAACTGTTCTTTATATACATGTCTAACATTCTTCTATTAGCTTTCATTTTTCTAGGGATAACATGTATATTCTCAGGACAAGGACCAGAATCTGACTTCTGATATAACTATATAACCTGTAGCAAGACTCCACTTCCATGATGCTGTTCCAACATTTACTAGAGGTGTTAAAGAAGAGAACAAGAGGAAAGCTTGAACTCATGATAGCCTTCACATGCACAGTGATAATTTTGAGTTACCTGACTGGTGTGTTCCTGCTCCACCTTCTCATTTAAGCTCATACAGCCAACAGCTCTTCTTTTTTATAATCATTTTTAATGTCAAATTTTTCACACTTCTGTGCTCTTTGTTGACGATTTCACTTCTCAGAGTGCACCCCATGTGAAATGCTGAATCTGCACCTGGTGCTTCTAAGGTGCAACAGCTGGATGTGCCTCCAGCTGAAACCATCAGATAAAATCTTCTCTTGGCCATAGTTGGAGCACTGACGGCTACTAGCTCAATACCAATGAATCCATAATATTATATCAAATAAGGTACCTTGAACCAGAAACACAATTTGAACAAGGATACCTATAAATCAGTTGGCAATAATGGCAGACAAAAGCTCTCAGGAACTTAACCTTGAATTTATGCTTAATGTTCAATTCTAACATTAACAGTGATTCTATGAAATAGAACTATGGTGAATAGTGAGAATCTGCTGTCTTTGTTACTCTTTTTCTCACACCTGTTCCATTTCCCTCTGCTTTCAGCCTATACTTACACTAGCCAAGGTTCTCTCCCTGGAGAGTGAACCCATTTTCACACCTGCAGTTTCTGAGTCCTTTGAGGTCTTGTCTCTGCTGGACTACTGAAATCTGTCACTGACCTGCACTATAGGATGTGGAATACTATAGGACACCTCAGTAATTCTCTAGTTCTGCCTGTATCCCTCCCTGTGCCCACTGGGGAGTAGCAACCTAGTTTCCTCTCTGAGGTTGGGTTCATCTACCCTACCATTGGAATGCTCCCATCTGCCCTGTGGAACACAAGGAGTTCAAGACAGTCAGGTGCTGGTCTTAATGTCCAATGTGATGGAACTACTCAGTCAGCAGAACTCAGCTGTGTACACCATCCTATATACAACACTCTACCACCCTAAGGTGAGCCACTGTTCCTCTGCTCTTCAGCTCCTGTGGTAGGGAACATGGCAAAGAGCAATAAGTCTAACACTGCAGATCTGTCTCTGTGGGGAGAAGACCTCACTTAGGGAAACAGAACCATGGGTTTGGCATGACCAAAATACACAGATATATTTTAGTCAAGAAAGGTTCTGTGATGTTGTTTTATGTCCCTCAGGCTTCAAGTGTTGAAATTTAATCTCATTTCTAATTTATAAAAATTTAGGGGCTGGGTGTATAACTAAGTGGCACCGTTCCTGCCTGGCAAGTGCAAGGTGCTGAATTCAATTCCCCGAACAGCAACAACAAGAAAAAAGTGGAAATTTAAACTATGGCGTTTAGAGGTAGGGCCTTTGGGAGATGAGATAACACGTGTTAGGACGGAGCCCTCATGATTAAGTCCTGGTGGCTGTGCAGCCGGAGAGTGAGACCAGAAGGGTCTCATGGGTGTTCTCCATCTCATCACATGAAGCCTAGCTCTACACTGTAACTCTGCTAACAAGGCCATCATCAGATGTGGACCTCAAACTTACACTTCCAGAATTGTGAGGCTAATAAATTTCTTTTACTTATACCCACCCAGCATGTAATAATGCATTACTAATAGAAATCAACTAATAAAGACAACATTATTCTAGAAAAGATACTTTCAATAAGAGGAATCAGTCCTGATGTGAGGAATACAGACATTCCTCCTTTAATGAATTCCCTTATGACCCATCTTTATTTTTGCACAATTCTGTGCATCTTATTTCTAGACTTTCAAAGTCGTGTGTGTGTGTGTGTATGTGTGTGTGTGTGTGTGTGTGTGTGTGTGTGGTACCAGGGATTGAACTCAGGACGTTGCACTTGCCAGGCAGGCACTTGTGCCACTGAGCTATCTCCCCAGCCCCTTTCAATATCTTTTTTTGTACAGTGTACTTTGTTTATACAGTTTATAAATTTTTGTTGATTTACTATACAATGCAGCAGTATAGTTTTCTCCTACACATTACAGTTATGCATTTAAGAGCTATGCAAATAAAAGTGAGCTCTATCAAGTTAGAGTTTCCTTTGACCATTTCTCTGTTCTGAATACTGTAATGTGCATAGTATATGCAATTCATGTCTAGTAACCAATTCAGTTGACAACCTAGTCACTGGAACAGAACTTCACCATTAAACAAAAAATGTCTGTTTAAGGAATTAGCTCATCATCATATTTCAGCCAGCACTGCCCACTTCTTGTCACCAGGCAATAGTGCCTTTTAGTGCTGAGACTCAATACTAGCCCAGCTTACAGAGCACCCCCTCCCTGCTGCGATGACCCCTTGAGCAAGCTCTGCAGTATCTGCTCTCCACAGGTTATCTTATCCACTGGCTACTGCTTGTCTCCTCCATAGTGGGAACCCAAGGGTATGCACTCACATGAAACGAGTCTCTTTTTTCTGTCTTTTACCACATGAAGTCCAGGTCTGCCCTGTAACTCTGCTAACAAGACCATCATCAGATGTTGACCCTCAAACTTGCACTTTTCCTATAGAAGAGAGTTCCTTATAGAGTTCCAGTCAAGATCTTTAAATTATCTTTTTTTTTTTTTTTTCCAATTCAGGACCTTGTGTTTACAGGCAAGTACTTATTCTTCTGAGCTATCTCTCTGGCCCCTAAAACTTGTGAATTTATTTTCTTTTGGCTGGCTGAGGCTGCCTTAAGGGTAGATCTCAATCTCCATGTGGGGGTGGGGATTGAACCATGGCTCCCCCGTGCCTGAGAGACTTCGCCGAATCGTGTACTTTAACCAGTTGAGCTACCTGTCAAGCCCTCGTTTCTGTTTTTTTGGTTTTTTACATTATTATTATTACTTATGACCGTCATTGACAGGTGCTTGCAGTTTGTTAACCTTTTTGAAAAAAAAATCAAGTTGTAAACTTTTATTACAAGTTAAAAATGAAGTTCTTAAAAATCTCAATTTGACCAGATATGAAACAATTTAAAAGTCTTGAGAAAAACCAAGCTTTTTATAAAAACACATTTGTGATTACCAAAAAGAGATGTCTTTAAGTAAAATAATAAAATGTCCATACCACATAGATAATGCAGATAGTTCTAGTTATCTGGTCAATGGTCACAAAGCAAGCACTTAAGGTCTTCAGTTCCATTTTGTTCATTATCCATTTTCATCTGTGTAGTGAAACTCTGTAGACGCTGTACTAAATACATTTAAAATAATAAAAATAAAAACTTATGAACCCTAAAGAATTTGAGCTAAGACCTGTGAGTGAGGGTAAATCCGTACCTCTGGAGGTGTCCCCTCCTAAGCAAAGTGAACAACCAAGAGGTCTTCCCTCTAAAAAGATTTCTTCATGCTTTTAAATTTGAAAGCCTTCCCTGTATGGGGCCATGATGGAAGATGAGGCCCAATGAGCTCAATAACCACCAGCCACCGCTGGACCCATACTGTCATCATCCAGCTGGGAAACAGGGAAAGGCCACCACCAGCTGCTACAACTGGTGCATTAAAACCACTCATTTTGAATCAGTGAACACAAACCAATAGCTTCATTTAGCTTTGGTTTGGTTTTATGCTCTTGTGCTACCCATACAAGCCATGCATCAAATTCTTGTGTTTTAAATACTAAAATGATCTTCACTGTTCAAGTAGGACCCTGACTGACAAAGTTCCTGGAATGAGGATTAGTACCAGCATGAGATCTGTAAGACAAGAAAAGATTCTGGGGCTGGACTGCCACCTATCTGCATACAGAGCTATCCAGTGACCTACTCTGTGTAATACCCAATGAATCCATTCCTTCCTGTAGAGCTGGGGTTAGAAGGTAGCAAACTTGTTTGTGGAAGAAGCTGCCTATCAAGAAGCAAACTTCGGAATTCCTCCTCCCACCAGACCTCCCTCAAAGCAATGATAAGACTTGGTATAGAGCTAAAGGCTTCAGGTCAATTGAGTGATCTTAAGAGCAACACATAAAATATTTGTGCAGAGAAAAGCCTGCCTTCTTTATACAGGAAGGAATCTAGCAAGACAGGTTCTTAGGAATCTGGAGTGAGAATGCGAAGAGTCTTGACTTGGTTGAGATTCCCTCAAGTGTCTCTTTGTCTGGTTCCCTTCTCCTCCCACTAATGCCATGGAGCCAGCTCACACAACTAGAGATTCCTAGCTAGGTCTGCCTTTCACCTTCTTGAGATAAAAAGATTTAATGCTGTTCTCTGAATACATTTGTGCCTTGAACCAAGATTTCCAGCTCTGGTCTCACACTACTTTTTTAAAGCTCCCCAGCCAGAGCCATCAGATATGCCCTACCCCTGTGATGGTCATGGCTGGCACATCAGTCAACTGCCACCTGTATTTAATCTCCCAAGGCCTTGACCCCAGCCAGCACTGTAAACCAGATAACACTGGTGATGATTTGGCAATTGTGTTGCAACTCAGTAGCACAAATGACTGGAAGCCATTCTTCACCTGCAAGAATGTCAATACTGTATGCAGATAGGTGGCAGTCCAGCCCCAGAATCTTTTCTTGTCTTACAGATCTCATGCTGGTACTAATCCTCATTCCAGGAACTTTGTCAGTCAGGGTCCTACTTGAACAGTGAAGATCATTTTAGTATTTAAAACACAAGAATTTGATGCATGGCTTGTATGGGTAGCACAAGAGCATAAAACCAAACCAAAGATACAATCAGAGATTCAGTTAAGAATACATGCTGCCCTTGGTGTGAGAGACAAAGGAGAGAGGTAGGCTTCAGTCCAGAGTCACCTGGTGGGAGCAGGGACCACAGCAGGCCCTGCTGATTCAAGTCAGGACCACAAAGAAGATGCAGCCACCGCCTGAGACACAAAACCAAACAGAGCAAAAAGCCTTGCTTGTCACTTCCCTCCCTCTCTCTCCAGTGTCCTACCATAGTGTCACAGGCCAAATTGGCTGTTCTGAGCCTGGTGGGGTCACTCCTATGACATAGAGCTGACCAGCTGACAAGAGAGGAAATCTAAAAGCAGAAACTACTGTGGACTAGCATTCTGTACATGAAACAGGTTGTGCTGAAAAAAACATTCTCTCTAGCAGGTAAGGACACCTATGAGTTTGAAGGATGATTTGAATGAACTCTCATGACTTGTAAATAGGACTATTAAATGTGAATAAACAACTAGAAGAAAAAATATGATGTAAAAAGAATCAAACAGGAAATATTTTAGATAAAGGGTTCATCATTCCCTATGTGGTGTTATGGTCAGAGTGGTCCTTTTAAGGATACAAAATAGAAAATGGGACACTCAAGGTTTACCATAGGTGCTCGAGATGTCACTACACACCTCCATTCCTGAGATGTCTTTGGATACCATACTGAGAACTGACAAAGATAATACAAATGACAGATGTAAAATACCTCTTTCACAACAATCACTTCCAAGAGACATCAAGAGTCTCAAGAGATGTACGATTGAGCTGTGGCTGCCATAAGGAGTTAAAATACTAGGAGCCAAACTTGTAAAGCTAGACCAAATTTAAATACAAACTTATCCATAAATGAACCATTGAAATACAACAAACACCTATTTTTTTCTTTTTTTATGTTTGTTTTATTTTTTTGATTAAATAAGGTCTCACTATGTAGGCTGACCTTGAACTCACTATGTTGACCAGACTGGCCTCAAATTTGCAGCTGTTGCCCTGCCTCAGCCTCCCAGGGCCAGGAGTTACAGGCATGTACTACCATACTGCACTTCAACAGCTAATTTTTAGATAACGATATCACAAATATTAAGTGCAGGGAAGGAATAGAATTATAATTCAGGAGTTTAAAAGTTGCCATTTCATAATTCTGTCTTCCTTATTTTGAGACAGGGTCTTGCTATGCAGTTCAGGCTGGCCTGGAAATCACTATTTAGACCAGGCTGGCCTAGAAATCAGAGTGATTCTTCTGTCTCAGCCTCCCAAGTTCTGAGACTAAAGACACATACCTTTATGCCCAGCTCTGGGTCCTTTTTTCTCCTTTTCTGTGGTAGGAGTTACCAGGAATCAAACTCAAGACCTCATACTTGCCAGGCAGGTGCTATGCCACTGAGGCACTTCCCAGCTGTTTTCTTCAACTAAGGCAACATGTCAGCATTGTTTTCCTTAAAATAACTCTGGTGCATAAAACCAGTGGTTTATCCGTGATTTATTATTTAACAAATAAGGAAGTTGGAACACAAAGAAATCAGAAGATTCATTGTCTAATAACACACAGTAATTTATAGGGACAGCCCAAATTTAAAATCTACTTTCTATCCTGCTAACCTATTTTGAAAATTTTTATTGCTATTTTATCTTTTTTCTCATGGAAATGAATTTTAAAAAATAAAGTAAAATCCACATTGCAGCTCCTGATCCAGGGATCTTCATGGGTGCCAAGAACAAAAGACGTGCTTATCACTGGCATTCAGTTTAAAATGAAGCAACAGCACACTGTCTTCCAAAGTGTCACTTGAGTTCATCCCTGCTGAACATTGCACCAGTCGAGCCTGTGTTGCAAGATGGCTTCAAATATTAATTAAAAACTGTGTGTGAGGTCTGACTGAGCTAACTGTAGCTCTTGTTGGTAAAGAAATCATGCTGCACTTCAAATACTACATGTGCAGTTAAATGTCTTATTTTGTATTTTATTTAAATTTAATTAATTCCAATAAGAAAGAAACAGAAATGTGACCATTTCAAAACACATCAGTAGGACAGCCACAATAATAAATACAATGCATATTGTTATCTTCATAGTAATTATTCAAAGTAAAAGATGCAGAAATAAATATTCTAAACAATATTGATACAAATATTTCCTCTCATTGAACTAAGAGAAAGTAGTTGTATGTATAGTGCACTATTGCATAATAGTGGTTTATCAGCAGAACTGTCATTGTCAGAAGCTATTGACTTGAGCCTTTTACAGCTCAAAAATACTAATCTGGCTTTACTTCTTATGCCTTGGGGTTAAACTTCTCTGCCAGATGGTTAAGGCTAAGTTTTTTTTGTTTTTTTTGTTTTTTTTTTTTTGGTCTTTTTGAGACAGGGTCTCGCTATGCAGTTCAGGCTGGCCTTGAGCTCACTTTTGTAGCCCAGGCTGGTCTCAAACTCGCACCGATCCTCCTGCCTCAGCCTCCTGAGTGCTGGGATTACAGGCATGCGCCACCACACCCAGCTCTTGGCTAAGTTTAAAGCAAGACCTATATAACAAAATATGTAACTTTTGTATCTGACAAGGTGAGTCAAATCCCCTTAGAATTAATCTTGAAACTATGTACAGTGTTTTGTACATCTTTTGGCAGTGTCAGCCATCTGGGTGAGTCACAGCCATTGCTTGACCAGTCTGCTCTCTGTGAAAGCCTGAGAGAATGTTTTCTATCTAGGTGACTCTCCTTACACACACTGTACATCATCAGTTCCTTCCTTCTGTGGCTCCATAATCCCCTTGAACAGAAAATTTGGGACACCAATGACTTATTGGATGTTACAGTACAGGTTCTGTTATGTCCTGAGTCTTCACTAACCTTGAGGACCTAGGGCCAAAATATTAGCTATCCTTGTAACCCTTTTATTTCTCTAATTTTTTGGTCTGCAAACTTAAGTTCTTAACCCTTCAGAAGAGAAGCTTAGTGATATTACTCTATATCATAGGTACTTGAGCTTAACATCACTGACTTTCTGAATATCAGACACCTCAGAATTAATATAGAACTGGTATGTTCCATCAATCATTGATATTCTAATAAATCCCTATATAATGTGACAAAAAAGTTACACATTTTTACATAGAAATTTAGAAATATCTGCATAGGAAAGAAACACACTGAATCCAAATCATGGCAGTGATCTCTCTGGATGTAAGCTTTCAGCCCAGGCGAAGGAAGCACATGGGAATTATAAGACCTATCATATTTGATGAATATCTGTACTTAATGCCTATCATATTTGATACCAGGAGCAATCAAATTGTGGTAGAGGCCATCAATTCCAATTTTCTGCAGTACTTAAATATGAATGAATGTTGGACTTTGTCAAAAGCCTTTTCTGCATCAATTGAGATAATCCTGTGGTATTGATATAATGTATTACATTTATAGATTTGCATATGCTGAACCATTCTTGCACTCCTAGAATGAATCCTATTTGGTCTTGATGTATAATCTTTTTAAAGATTTGTTGTATTCTATTTGCTGTGATTTTATTGAGGATTTTGGCATCTATGTTCATCAGAGAGACTGTCCTGTAGTTCTCTTTTTTAGTTGCATCCTTCTCTGATTTTGGTATCAATTTAATACTTGCCTCCTGCAATGAATTTGGGAGGGTTGCTTCCTTTTGAATTTCATTGAAGAGTTTGAAGAGTAGTGGAATTCTATTTTCTGTAAATTTGTTTTAGAATTCAGAAATGAATCCATCAGGACCTGGACTTTTCTTTGTCGGTAGGCTTTTTGTCAATTTTGTATTTCATTGGCTATTATTGGGTTTTTGAGAGGTTTTATATTTTCTTGATTCAGTTTTGGTAAATTGCACCTTTCTAGGAATCTGTCCATTTCATCTGTGTCTTCAATTCCGTGAGAGTAAAGCCTCTCAAAGTAGCTCTTAATGATCCTCTGAATCTCTGCTTGGTCTGTGTTCATTTCACCCTTTTCATTCCTTATTGCTTGAATTTGTATCCTTTCTTTCTTCTTTTTCATGAGGTAGCTAAGGGCTTAACAAATCTTTCAAAGACCCAGCTGTTTGTTTCATTAATTCTTTGTGTTATTTTCTTTATCTCAATCGAATGAATTTCTGCTCTAATCTTTGTAATTTCCTCCCATCTTTGGATTTTGCATTTCATTTACTCACCTGGTTTAGGTGCAGTGTAAGAGTATTTTTCTGTTCCCATTCTATTTTCTTAATGTTTGAGTTTATAGCTATAAATTTCCCTCTCAGAACTGCTTTCATTGCATCCCACAAATTGTGGTAGGTTGTGTTTGAGTTTTCATTAAACTGTAGATATTTTTTAATTTCTTGTTTAATTTCATCTGTAACCCACTAGTTGCTGAGAAAGGTGTTGTTTAATTTCCATATATTTCTGGGGTTCTTGTGATTTCTTTTGTCATTTATTTCTAGTTTCATTGCACTGTGGTCAGATACTATGCAAGAAATAATTTCTGTTTTCTTGAATATACATAAGCTCGACCTATGGACTAATATGGGCCTATTTTAGAAAATGTCCTGTGTGCACCTGAAAAAAAATGTGTATTCAGAAGTAGTTGGGTGGAGCACTTTGGGTATGTCCACTAAGCTCAGTTGTTCCAAGTTCTCATTCAGATCTACTATTTCTATGATAATTTTTTGTCTGCTTGACCTATCTTTTTGGGATAAAGGGGTGTTACGGTCTCCTGCTAAGATTTTGATATTGAATATTAGATTTTTCATGTCCATTAAGATTTGTCTTATATAACTTTGTGCTCCTATTTTGGGTGCATACATATTTATGAGTGCTATCTCCTCGTCTTGAATTTTTCCTCTAAGCAGTATGTAGTGACCATCTTTATTTTGTTTGATTATTCTTGGTTTCAAGTTCAGACTATCTGAAAACAGGATTGCTACCCCTGCTTTTTTCTGAGGTGTTGTAGTATTGTTTTCCATCCTTTGACTTTCAGCCTATAAAATTCTTTATGAGTTAAGTATTTTTCTTGTATACAGCATATTGTTGGATTTTGCTTCCTAATCCATTCTGTCAGTCTTTTAATTGGAGAATTCAGTCCATTTACATTGATCATTATGATTGACATGTACTGACTTGTGATTAGCATACTTTTACCTATTGCTTTTTATCCCTTTTTCTCCTGTGTTTAATTGGTTGTCCTATTTGGTGGGTCCTTTCTATTCTCATTCATGGAGTTCAGGTCATTTTTGTCCCTCTCTAAAATATTTTTCAGTAGTCTCTGTAGGTAAATTTTTTAGTTGTTCTTTATCATGGAAATATTTCACTCCTGCCTTATACTTAAAAGAGAATTTTGCGGGGTATAGCATTCTGGGCTGGAAATTTGTTTTCATGGAGATCTTGAAGCACTCTGCTCCATGCTCTTCTTGACTTCATGGTTTATGGAGAGAAATCTGTCATTATTTTGATGGGTTTTCCTATGTAACCTGTTTCTTTTCTCTAGCAGCTTTTAGTATATTATTCTTCTTCTGGATTTCTGAGATCTTGATTATTATATATCTGGGTGTGTTTTTAGTTGAATTGATGTTATTTGCAGTTCTGTGTGCCTCAGTTACCTAAATTCCTGGTTGCTTTCTCATGTTTGGGAAGTTTTCTGCTATTACTTCTGCCCATATTCTTTTTATATCACTTGTATTGATTCCTTCTTTCTCAGATGCCTATTAATTTCACATTGTTCACTTTTGCAACTCCTTGCAGGTGTTATTTTTTTTCCTGCATCCTAGTTGTTTTTAAGAGATCTTTTCTTACCTTTTCACTAGCTGCAGCTGTGTGTCTTCAAGATCTCATGCTCTATCTTCACTTTCATTCATACAGTGTTGCCAGCTTGTGATTGAGATTTTGTTTTCATGTATATCTCTTTGAAACTGCTTCATGCGATCTATTTCTTTCCTATGTTGCTCATTCAAGGATTCCATTAATTTTCCATTCTCCTCTCACTTTTTACCAATGTCTTCTTTAGAAGTATTTATTCTTTCATTATAATAATCTTTTATTTTTTATTTCAGAGAGTATTTCCGATCTGACTTCCTCTCTACCTTTCTGTAGTTGTTCCTTTGCTTCAGAGCTTTGTTTTTTTACCTCAGAGGTTATTTTTTATCTGATTTTCTTTATTTTTTCTGCAGTTGTTATTTTTTTTTACTTCAGGCATTATTAATTCATAGATTTGGTTTTTTTTTACTTCAGAGGTTATTTCTGGTTTGATTTCCTCTATACCTTTCTGCATTTGTTTCTTCACTTCAGATGTTATTAATTCAGAGATTTCCCTTTGTGATTCCCATTTTCTTCTATGCTAGTGTCTCCTGCATTTTTTCTGGGTGGGCTCGGAGCTTCAGATTGTACCTTGCTCCTTCTCTTCATCATTTGTACAGCACTATCCTCTACCTTTTCTATACAACTTTGGTGCGGTTATGCCGTTAGCATCTACTAAAATTCAGATTCAGATCTACCAAGTTGGAACTTGTGAAGATGTGCCTGGCTGGGTCTGCCTGCTGTGCTAAGTTTCTTCCTGTTCCTGCCCATGAAAGTAAACTCGCTATGTTCCTCTGGCAAGATGTGTGTGTGTGTGTGTGTGTGTGTGTGTGTGTGTGTGTGTGTGTGTGTTTTAAAGAAAAAGCAACATTTCAAAACAAGACAATAACAGGATAATAATGGTTAATATAGTGTGTATTGTTATCTTTAAATTAGTCACTCAGAGCACAAGACATATGCATTTCATTGTCTAAACAATACTAGCACAAGCTTTTTTCAATGAACTAAGAGAAATTAGTAGTATAACTCATTGTGTGTGTGTGTGTGTGTGTGTGTGGGTGTGTGTGTGTTTGTAATTTATGTATTTGGTACAGGGTTTCCTTATGTAGCTCAGACTCATAGTGACCCTCCTTTCTTAGCCTCCCCAGTGCTGGGATTACAAGCATATGCCACCAGGCCTGGTTTTAGTGAACAGCTCTGTGGGCCCATGGCAGGGCCAGCACAGCATGTGGTACCAAGGATCAGGCAGTGCTTCAGCCATTGGGCTATCACCCTGGTCCATAAGTTAACTTTGTTTTATGTTTTGCAGTACCAAAGATCAAACCTGGGACTTTGTGCTTGCCAGGCAGATGATTATGCCATTGAGATATATCCCCAGACAATGTTCCCGATCCCCTTTCTTTCTTGCCTTTTTCCTTTCAGTGGGCCTATCATTCCAACTCTCCAATTTCATGCAAACCTCTGCCACGGCACATGGACTACCTCTACATTTACCAGTCCTATGCATAAGAGCCTGCCTTTCTCATTCTGTTAATTCATCTTTTATGTTATCATTGTAGACTCAAGGATTCCTATTTTTCCTGATGGCTTGTAAATCAATACTGTACTTCACTATCTTCTATGCTCAAATCGTACCAGTCTGGCCAATGGGAACCCTCATATTGGCCCTCTGTTTCCTTTGAGTGAGGTCTATCTTTTTCTTTTAATTAATCTTTCTTTTATAGCATAAGGTCCTCCATATTGCTGCTAGACCTGTACTGTCCCAGCTCTGGGAAGAGTGCTGAAGACTACAGTCTAAGCATGATATGTGTGCATGGCTGTCACTGGCTCTCAGACCATTTGAGATGACCTCAAGGCCAACAACTCGTAAAAAATGAGCCAATGCACAGACATGAACTCGCACAGGCATGAACTTTCCAAGAGACAATGTTTTGAATGAGCGTTAGAAAACAAAATTTATGGTCTTCTAGAACAAAGAGTCCAAGAGTGCAGGCTAGGAGAAAAACATCAATACAGGCACAGTGACAAAGGGCCAGGCTCAGAAAGGACCCTGATGCAAGTGGCTCGACATGAAAGCAGCTGCCGCAACCCACAGGCTCCCTACTCAGGACACAGAGTTCAGGGGGGATCCTAGCCCAGCTCACTCAGGTTTCACATTTTCTATGGTTTGGGGCCACAAGCTACCAGATTGTTTTAACTAGAAAATAGTGCAGTACTTTTCTGGGGCCCTTGTAGAGCCATGGGAATCTACTTGAATTCTTCACTTACTCCCCTGTAAATCAAATGACCTCAGAGATACTTAAAGTACTCCTCACTCTCTGCACCTTGCCAGGCACAAATCTGAAGCGGCCCTGGCACCAGAGAGCACACTTGCTCTTGCACTTTGTATTAACATTTTAATGCCAACTTTATTTTTTTTCAAACATGGAAGTTAGCATGTAATCACTCCTACTATTCTTATTTCATCTATTACCCCTCACACCCCTGTTTTTAGCAAGAAAATTTTAAGGCAAATTGTAAGTAGACTATAGAATACACCTCTTACACTTATCATACCAAGCAGATTTAAAAGAATGATCTATCACCATCTAATAGTACACAATCCTTACTTCATTTTCTCCAATTATCTCAAAAATGTCTTTTTTTTTTTTAACCTATTTAAAATAAAATCTAACCAGCCAGGCATTGGGGCTCATACCTGCAATCCCAGCACTTGAGAAGCTGGGGCAGAAAGCTTGCTGTAAATTAGAGGCCTGTCTGGGCTACATAGTGAATTCAAGGCCAGCAACAACTGTATGGTGAAAGTCTGTCTAAAAAAAAAAAAAAAAAAAAAAAATCAGTAAAGCCTTATCCATTACATTTGAAGGATGGATTTTTTAATAATTTTCAATCTATTACAATTTCCCTCTTTTTTAAGTGCTAGTTACTTGTTGGAGAAATATATAGAACTTTCTGTGTCCTAGTTGGAGTGGACTATCATCTAACTCTTAATATCTGAAGAAGGCTTAGCTAAGGAGAAAAGAGCCAGTGGCCCAAATACACGCACCTGCGGCTCACACAGTGATGCCTATGAGAGAGAGGACACTGCCAAGGCACAGGTTAGCAGGTGACCAAAACCCAAAGAAAGGGGCAGATGGAAAGGGGCAAGAGAGCCTGCCTTTGTATCCAAGGAGGGAGCCTGTGGAGTCTGGAGCAGGGCCAGGTAGAAGACTCTCCCACCAGGGAGGTGATGAGTTGGGCACCAATGAGCTGATGTCATTTATGCAGGGAACCAAACACTTGGTTCCAAACTCATGGAAGGAAGCAGCAGAGCACTGTCATGGCCTCGGCCAGCATTTCTTTTGTGACAAACCCTTCTGTCTGTGGTAGTTCATATTCCCAGAAGGTGTCAGCATTTGCATCATTTTTTTTTTTTTTGCATCATTCTTATTGTAGAGAAAAAAATCTTTTGTTCATTTTATCACCTTTCAAATAAAAAACATTCCATTGTGGGAAACCAGTTAAGGAGAATTGAGACCTAATTGACCTCCTCTGTGAGCACACAGCAAAAATTAATACAGCGCAGATCAGGTTGTTTACCTGGGCATGTACTCATGAGCTCACAGTGGAAGGCAGATGAATCTTGTGTTTCATTGCTTGTACCCATTTTTTGAATGAATCAAAGCAGGATGAGCCAGATGCTTGGGGCTCCTCTGCCCACTAAAGGCAGGAGCCCCCCGTTTGCTGCACAAACTAACTGGGTGTCTGTTTGTAGTCTTTCATCTCTGTTTGCTCCTTGGTGAAGGTGACTAGCAGGACTAGGCCCCTATAAGCAGCACTGGGTAGGGAAGCACCAGCGTGGGCTGATTCCCCATTGGTGGCACCTGGGGTAGGGACCTGAGGCCAGTTTGCTCCTTAAAAGCACTTTCTTCATGTGGTAATTTTGGTTTAATTTACACCTTTAATTTTTCTAAATACCTGCGCATGGTGTGAAACTAAAGCACACAGGTATAAAATGACCAGGACCAGAGGGCAGCTCTATCCACCGATCAGCTGTCTCAGAATGTGTACTCCTTTGTTTTCTGTATTTATTTCTTTGTGCTGATTAAAATGACATAAACTGTCCTTTCAGAGTCCAGGAGGTGGGTTGTCTGATATCAGGCTGTCTTGAAAACTTAGTGTGATTTCATTTTAAATAATTACCCTTGTAGCAATTCTCTTTCTAAATCAGATCACATTCTCAGGTACTTAAAGTTAGGAGGTCACCATATTATTTGAGGGAAACAATTGAATCTAGAATATCCTCCTTTCATAAATAGGCTCAATATAATGAAGTATGCAAATGCAGGAAACTTAACTTTTCTGTATCTCCATTTCTTTATCTATAAAAAATGAGCCAAGCACACCAGGTTCCACTTCTTGATGGCTTTTTGGCCTGAGTGCACTCTGTAAAGAGAGCTCAATAGAGACCCAGTCCCTGAGAGTGGGCAGAAGGGACAGAGGGAGAGCAGGTCACATTCAGGGATACAGAGAGGCCATCATGATGTGCCAACCAGTGTGAAGGAACCTTCACAAGCCGCACACCCAGATCATGGAGGGAACTCGAAGTGTATACTGTTTGAATATGCAGAGAAACTAAGATGAGCAACAGATGCATTCTTTGTGTGGGGCAAGGTGAGAGATGCTTTGATAGTGTGTGGATTGGGCATTTATAAAAGGTCAGAGGCCTTGTTATATGTGGTAGGAACAGGGAAGAGAGTGGAGTGACACTTTCTGTGCATGTGAGGAAACAGACAATGAGTTGTCCTCTGCTGCATGTCAAGGAACATTAGGAAGAGGCCATTTGGGTACCCTATTCTGTAACACAGTACTCCATAGGAATCACTGCAAATGCACACAGCAATGATCAAGGTCACAATGCCTCTTCAGAAAAGAAATGTTGGTCAGGACCTGTTTCTCTTTCCGCTGTTAGTGGCAAGACCAACTTCTAGCACAACCTTTCTAAATTGAAACTTCATTATTATTTATTATTATTATTATTTTGAACTTGTAATTGAATGTAAAAATAGGCCTAGGGCCAGCCAGGTAGCTCACCGGACTAAGCGCCTGCTTTGGCAAGTGATTCCCCATCCCACTTGCCATGACAGCCCCACCCACAGGGGGTGCAACTGAGTCCAGTCATGACTGCGCCGGCCTGTGATCCTAGCACTGGAGAGGCTGAAAACAGGAGGATCACTGCAAGGCTCTCCACCAAATACATAAATGAAAAAAATAAAAACAGGCCTTGTGACACATTCTCTCTGCATATCTGGTGCAATTTTAGCTTTAGTTATTGTTATGGGTTGTACTGTGTTCCACTTACCCAATACTATATATTGAAGTCCTAAGCATGTCAGAATAAGACCTGCTTTCGAATTGAAGATGTAATTAATTAGGATGAGGCCATCCTGGTTTAGGTTGGGCACTTAACTGACTTATAAAGAAGGAAATTTGAATGCAGACCCACATATGGAGAAAACCAAGTCAAGAAGAAAGTGGAGGTCCAGTGATTCTTCTAGATGTCAAAGAACTCCAGAGATTGTCAGCCACTGCCGGAAGCTGAGAGAGGCCTGGCACAGATTCTCACTCCCAGCATTTAGGAGAAACCAACCCTACAGATGCCTTGATCTCAGATTTCCTGCCTCTAAAACTTTGAGAAAATAAATTTCATGGTGGGGGAATTGAAGAAGGGAAATAGACTTAAGCAGCATTAAGATGTGTTATGCACGTGTACCAACTCCCAATGATGAACGTAATCATTACATACTGCACACATGCACTATTAAAGATTAAAATGTCAAAAAGAAATTTCTGTTGTTTAAGCCACCCAGCTTGTGGTACTTTGTCATAGCAGCCCTAGCAAAGGAATATGCCTAAATAATGGATTTAAGGCAAATATTGGCCATCTAACAAATTATAACATATTATTAGTATTTAGCATACATCTGTTCCATACTGACAATGATTTCTCTTGGCAACACCTGTAGTTTGTACTTAAAGATGAGAAAAGTCCTGCCTAGCAGAAATGACCTACAGACCCACTCAGCACAGTGAGTCTTCTTCCAATGTGTCCCTGTATCCCCACTAGTCGTCAGTGTGCTTGGAATGGTGGGATGAAGAAGCCATCCTGCAGCAGACCTACCATGGAAGAAGCCCCCTACCTCAGAACTCATGAAAACACTGGGCCAGAGCCACTGCCCCCTAGCAGTATGACACATAGGTCAAAGAACACAGTAGTAGATACTCCCTACATCCCTTCCCCTCTCCGAGCAAGTTGGAAATAACAGGGCTCAACCTTCCGTAGGTCTCCCACATACCTAGTTGCCTGCCCTGTAGCAGGAGCGTTCTTTTTAGCTATTTTATAATGTTTTTCCCAATGGTGACTGGTTGTTGTCAACAAACTATGATCTGATGTACCTGTGTGATTGTGCCCAACAGTCTCCAAAAGGCTTTTCTAGTATATTTTCCCTCAAAAGAGAGCCCAATTATTTGATTGTAACAGCTGAACTTAACTTATCATACAGACCCTAAGTACTGGTCTTAGTGTCAATATATGCAATAGTGACAACTCTTGAGACCAGCCCTCCAAAGCAGGCACACTCTAGTCACAAAGCATGAAGCCTTTGTGCACACACAAGCATCAAAAGCAAGCTAAGCCAGGCTGGGCCAAGTCTTGCCTTCAGTCTCCAAGGTGAGAGGTTGCAGTGAGAATGACTTCATCACCTGAATATCAGAAATGAGCACAGCTCCGGGGAGTCCAGCTTTTGTATCTGAAAGGCCAGTACTGAAATACTCCAATCAGACTCCTGCAGTAAGATCCCATGAAGTTGTTTATACTGTACCCTTTAGGAACTGGCTGCATCAACTGCAATCTCTACTTGGACTCTAACCCCTGTAAGGAAAGTGATTACCTAACAGGGTTTATATTAACAAGTTAAACTGTCTCATATATCTTAGTAAAAAGCATGTAAACATTTTCTGAGCCCGAAATTGAAATAGATAAAGCAGTAGTGCAGCAGAGAGAAAGGTTACAGACTTAACAGCTGAATCATCGCTGCAAGCTTGGCAAGTACAGCCACAAGAGGCCCTTGGATAGGAAAGGTCTGGGTTCTGAAGGTTGTCATCAGAGTGTGGCATCATACCATCACGCTAAGGTTTTTCTCTGATTGGGAAATCGAGACGCTCTCACAGCCTCCCCTGACCACCACAGGCTGAGAAGTACCATGGAATGTTCTCTGGCTCACCTTAGGAAGCAAGTCATAGCTCAGCAGGAAGCCTAGTGCCTCTCTGAGGGAAAATGAGGATGGTATAAGGGCTCTCTGAGCTGTCTTCACCCTGCCTGGTGCGGGCCAGTGATGCAGCCCCAAAGCACACATGAATAGTAAGTATGCCAACTCTACAGTGATCTCCCTGCAGAAGGCAGAATGAAACGTGGTGGATTAACACTACTTCACTATGCCCTTAAACTTAGTTTTCACTAAGTAACAGAGAAACCAGCTA
>PVJA010022138.1:0-34671 GCA_004027025.1 Myocastor coypus
AAAGGGGAAAAGAAAAAAAAAAAGTAATGTTGATTTAAAAGCGTTAATGTTTAATTGTTTGATCAATCTTATATACCTATATGTATTAATCTAAACTGATCTGATAATGAAAATATGTAATATAACCATTGTTATATTTAAACAATAAAAATATTAAATTAAAAAAAATAAATAAAACAGAGGAGAAAAATAAGACAGTGAGGTAATGAGAAACCTATTCATTTTTTTCTAAAACTTTATTACTCTTCCAAAGTATAAAATAAAAAAGAATCCAAAGTAAAAACCTTTATTAGTATATATTTGAAGTACACATTTATTGCATTCACTGTTTTGAACTGATATATGTACATAACACACTTCAATTCCTTTTTCTCTCTTCCTTCCGCTCTCCTTTAATTTTTTCAGCATTACATTCAATTGTTTAGAAAGCCCTATAAAGATAGATATCATATATACAGATGCAAAACCTGACTAACTGGCCAAGGCATATATGAGATATGCTAAAATAATGTACTCAGTCAAGGAAATTCATTCTTATTCAGCATTTCATCTGAAACTTTTTGTTGGCATTCATATGTGTTGTATGTTACGATTTGAAGTGTCATTCCTAGTTAAATGCAAATGTTTATTTGAAATTTACAAGTTATCTTTGAAGGTAGATCGTTACATGTTTTAACAGGTTGTTCTAGAAGTGACTGAAACTAAAAGTGTTTCATTGCTTTGGTTTATGGCATCTGGGACAATATGAATATGTTGGCCAAATATTGTTCAAAGCAAGTTGAAAACGTTTCCTTTTATGCTGCTGTGTACTAGGAGCTTGTTGTATTCAAAATTGCTTAATAGTAGTGTCATGCTAATGGGATCTTTGACATTTGTTTTGTTTTAGATTAATAATGCAGTAACGTTTGTTATATTAAGATTTCATTTGGTCTTGCTTTAGAAATCATTGAGGAGGCTAAAAAAAAAAGAGGAAAATTATTTCTATTTGTTCCTGAAGATTTACTGTCCTTTGTAAATTCTTATGTCTCACTGGATGTTAACATAAAATATTACCCTATTGAAACAAGTAATATAACATATAAACATTCTATTTTTCATACTGACCATTATAAATGACTTATCTTTACACATTTCTCACTCTGCTTTTATGAGAGATCCAAGCTTGGCAGAATATTGCCTTCTAATTTTTCTGCTTAGTAATAAACCTTTACAAGTGGCCAGGGAGATAGTTCAGTAGAATAAGCACTTGCCTGGCAAGTACAGTGTCCTGAGTTCAATTCTCCATACTACAAAAATAAAATAAAATAAAATAAAATAAAATAAGCCTTTATGTATTGCATCATATAATACTGTCCTCTGAACTTTGGTGTAGAGCTTTGGTGAAGTTATGCCTTTAGCACCTACCAAAATTGTTACCCGAGAGAGATTATATGGTTAAGGAAGTTATAGTTTTATATTTATAGAACTACAGTTCGGAATACTAATAGTGGGTAGTGATATTTAGCAGTAGACAAACTTCTGTATCTAATGGGTTCTTTTTTTGACAGTAAGAGCAAACATTATGTCTGTGTAGCTAAGCAGATATATTGGGAATTTGTACTTAATTTAGTTCCCCTAAGTTCTGTCTGATCACTTCCCTTTTGATCTACCTAAGGCCTTCCAGGCAGGCCAGATCACCAGGTTATCTGTTGCACCTCTGTAGATCAAGAGAAAAACAGAGAAGATAGTCTCATAGATCTAGGTCTAGCGTAGTGTCAGAGCTTACTGGATCTGGATTTGCCAAGTTTGAACTCATCCAGATGTGTTCAGCTTGGGTCTGGCTACTGTGCTCAACTTTCTCCTGGTGCAACTCATGTGACTGAACCCCACATACAAGCTGGGCGTGTGTTCAGTCTCAGTGGTCCAAGACCATGGAAGAGAAGGTCTCACACATGTTGGGCCTTGGCTGGGACTGGAAGGGATTTAGTGGACACAGAGCACGTCTCACACATGCCGGGCCTGGGCTCGGTCTGGAGTTATGTATTGAATTGTAGTTTCCCAGACCTATAAAATAACCAGAGAATATTTAACACACTGAAAACCTGGGTTTAATTTCTAGAGATATGAGACCTATATATATGGGGTAGATTTTTGAATCTGTATCTCAGATTCCTAGTCTATAAAATCAAGTTATCAGATTATCAAATCACTAAATCATCACACCATCATACCTTATCTCCAGATTTTCTAGTGAATATAAACACAATAGCCCAATTTAAGAAAAAAACAAGGTGGAAAATCTTAAGCATAATTATTAAAATGAGGAATATTTCATTAGCTTACATGAGGTCACAGCATACTTTGTTAGTAAAGCACAAATTACATTTAAGTTCTTTATCTCCCTGATGGAAGTATCAGTAAAATATTTTTAGGGCTTCTCTCCTGGAAAATAGCTAGATCATGTAGTCAATAGCTCCTGTACGTTCCTATGGGACTCATAAATTCAAATGCTTAGCAGTGGTATGAGTATCAATCTCTGGGAGATTATAATGATGGTAGAAAAATGTTTCAAAAACAGAGTCTAAAGAAATAATAGATTATACCTATTATAACTCAGGAATCATACATTTTTCATAACATTTGAACATAAGTAAGTCATTCAAATAACAATGTTTAAATATAAATTGTCACTTGTTCTATGCAAATTTCAACATAGTCAATCAGAGTGTGCTAATAAACAGATAGTTGTTAGTAGTTAAGACAGTGAATTTTCCCATGTTCTCAACATTTTCATAGCACAGAAGTCAGAATGTGTGGCATATACTTCCCATGATCACTTTTGACCTTGCATTAGTGGAGAAAATGCCTAAGTTCATGAGCTGATGTTATTTTACCAATTTTGGTGTAACTCCTCCAAATATTGTATTGTTTGCACTGGTTATCACGAAGAGAGAATATGGAATTCCAAACTCCAAATGCCTGTACGTAGCAGTAAAACTAAAGTATTTACTGGTACCTGTTTTAAGAGGTCCTACAGTCAGTCTCCCAGTGTTGCTTAGGAATGACTTCTTTAGAGGCTCTGCCCAGAAAGTTATGCATAAATCCTAGGCAAGGGATACTAATTTTCTCCTAGTGTAATTTATCCACATGGAAGTGTGGTGCCCAGAATGATGGTAGGCAGAAACATAGTGATCCACCTTCTTAGCTGTCTTTTAAGGAGACCCTCTTGTTTTGCATGCTCCTGTTAGAAAGACCATATGGTTCTTGGGAGGTCATTTAATCCACTATATTCTAAGCCTGATCCTGTACCTTTGGGAATTGGTAAAATGTGACACACTATATTGATAGCAATACTGCATTCCAAAGTTACTTTCTCTGTGTTGTTTTGTATTAGTTGTCTAGTCATCTTTTATCTAATTGATGTTATGGTAATTTTCATAGTTATCAAACACAAAGACAAGCCCATGTGGCTCTCCTAGTTGTTTAGTTTCTCTGCATCTTGTACTGCCATCAGGACTGTGCAAAAGTGAGCACGGTTTTGCAATAGGTCTCTCAGGCCCTTTCCCTATGATTTCTTTCTCTCTTTATCCTATGTTTTCACCTTAAGGTGGAGAGCAGCAATTTTTCACTGGCCATGTTCTCCATTACAGTGTGTCTGCCATACACTATCAAAAGATACCCCCTCAGTAAATGTTTCCTGATCAATACTAGTGATGTTGGTACTCACTGCATCTTCAGAGGACCAGTGAGTTGACAGGAAAGCAGAAAAAACTATGATACCATGCATACTACCAATGGAGCCTAGCTCAGCCTTTACTGAAGTTATCACTGCAGCTTTAATGGAACCCTCATTTGAGAAAGCTAGTCACGTAACAGAAATAATTTTCTCTGGTAAAAAGATTATGGGTCTATCCCACTAAGTTCATTTGTAGATAGACTCAAGAAGGTAGAGAAAATTTCATTCTGTAAGAGTAAGTGGTGTAAATTCTGTCAGCTTCTCAGAATTTATTGTGCTAAATTTTTGCTGATTTCTAGACAGAACCACAGTTGGAGTTATACATCACTTGTAGTAACCTCCTTTTTACAGTACAGAGCTGGAAAGCTAAGAACTACACTTCTGATGTTCTCTTTTTTCTGAACTTTAACCTTCATTGATTAGAGCTGGATTCAAAATTAAGTGGCCTAAAAGCTGTAGTCTAGGACTGTACTACATATGTGTGAATAATAAAGCCTGCTTTCAAGTCTTTTGTTTATATAGTGCTATGGTTTGTGTATTAATGTTCTCCCAAAACGTTATATATTTGTAGGTGTGGATTTTCGGTTCTGCATGGGTCTAGGGCGTGTGATATTGTAGTTAAATGTGTGTGATATTAAAGCAGTTCACGGACTGGAATTATTGTAACTCTGTGTGAGGCCAAATTGATTTACCCAAGACAAAAACCTCACCTTGTGCATGGGTGGCACAACCAAAAAGGCTTGTAGCCTGGATGAGATAAAATACAGAAGATGTTTGCGGCCTTCTGTCTGCCATGCCATGAGCTGTTTCTTCTATGACCTTCTCTGCCTTGTCAGCCTGCGCTGGAGCCTCCTGATGATGGCATTAAATCTCTACAAACTTTGAACGAAGATAAACCTTTCCTTGTATGACTTGTGCGTATTCAGTATTTTCTTTCAGCAACAAGAAAAGTATGTAAGATATATCTTGAAAAGGAAGTGTAAGAATCTTATGGTAATAGAATTTTTAATATTGTTAACCATTACCTTACTGTTTTCAGTAATGGCTACGTTACACACCTATCTCGTGGTAGGTCATAGTACCTATTGACATTTCAACTTCTACCCATGATCATTGATATATTAAACTTACTTCAAACTAAAAATGCATTCCACACCCCAGTCTGTGCATTTCAATTATTTGCTGTGAAGTTTTGGCTATTAAGATTTCAATTTTCCTGCTTATCTACTGAACTGTCAACTTTATTTTTTGTCATTAGTTCATTGGAATTATCTAAGTTTTAAAATAATGTTCTAGTCCCCAGAACACTCTTCATTTGAGAACCATTATAGAATAATATTAATTTTCTTTGTTAACTTTTTGAATATATCGGGACAAGCATGGCCCAAATGACTTTCGCATGAGTTTTGTGCATCACTTGTCAACTTCAGCCTGACATATTTGGGGATAACCTCAGCTTGCTTTAGGTTGCCTTTTGTCCAAAGATTACTACTCCGTGAGGGATTCTAGGGTTTAGTCATCTGTACTAATTTTTTTTTTTTTTGGTACTGCCTTCACTAACTCATCTCACTACTGAGGTAATTTAGTTCATCATTTCTATCACTAAGTGGGTAAATTTAAACTATTCTCACATGAAAACTCACTAATTGCATGCAATCTCCTACGGCTCTTCTCTAGTCTATATGAACACTAATAATAGAGAAATTATTCTAATAAAAGGTAAGATGAATTTTTCTACATATTAATCGTAATTTCTTATACATTCTAACATTGTACTAATACCGGTGGGATGCAATACATCTTAAAATACATATCTGTTCATACATAGCTTGATATTTAGGAATAACTAAACATTTACCAATAAAACTTGTATTCCTTGTGAACTACTGTTTCTACCAGATAAATAAATAAGGGGTAAGAGTGCTTCTCTGTAACTGAAAGGAGCTCTTGAGGGCAGGAATATAGCTCAGTTTTACAATCTACTGCCTGGCAAGTGCAAGGTCCTGAGTTCAATTGCTAGTGCCTACCTTAAGAAAGGAGCTCTTGGTTCCTTTAAATATTTTCTAAGTTGTGCAAACTCTGGAGACTTTCAAAACTGTGAGCTTTATTTTGTAACATAATGATATTTACCCACATAGTGGATATTAACCACATTTGACATTGTTTTTCTTTGTCAAACTCTTTCTTATGCTTAGCAACACGAATAGAGGCTAAACTATTTAGCCTACTAAAATTTTTAGTAAAAATTAGCATAAAGTATTATATGCCCTTGTATTTGGTCTATTCTTTGTGTAATATTTTTGCACAAAGATATACTGTGGTCTTATATAAAGCATCTTCCAAGATTCACTTATTCTTCCTTTCTAAAACATGAAAACTTACAAATGGCAACAAAATCTTTCCACATTCCCAAATATAAATATTTGCAACTCTCTTGGAAATTGTGTATCTAAGAAAATACAAGCTACTTATTTGCAAGTAATGCCAACTAAACTTAATTCAGTCATTCAGTAATTGTTCTGACTTTTGGCATTTCTTAAACAAGTGTTTGAAATTTAGAGATTGTTGCTTCTTTATTTGTTCATTTCTTTGATTATATTTCTGCTCATATGAAAGCACATCATATCCGAATTTACCAATAAAACAAAAGAAAAAAAAAGCTCTTCTGAACCTTGGGACTTTCGGGTTAGCTTGGAGGTTGAAGCACTCAGGCACAGGGGATGGTGGTTTGATTCTCAGACCACTCTTTTTTTTTTGTCTTTTTGACACAGGGTCTCACTGTGCAGTTCAGGCTAGCCTTGAGCTCACTTTTGTAGCCCAGGATGGTCTTGAACTCACAATGATCCCCCTGCCTCAGCCTCCCCAGTGCTGGGATTACAGGCATGCACCACCACTCCCGGTTCCTCAGACCACTCTTAAGGCAGCCTCAGCCAGCCAAAAAAATAAAAAAAAAACAAGTTTAGCAAAGATTTAGTTTTCAATAATAACATGTACGAATAGTGATGTAGTTATAAGTAGTCTCATCTTCTGCCCTTAATTCCTTCAAATCCTACCAGATGGCTAGATCAACCAGATTGGTAGACAGTTTAGGAAAAATAGGCTTTCATGAAATAAAGCTCTACAGAACTAATAATAGTTTATGTTTTATTTATTTATTATTTTTTTAAAATTAATTTTAATGGGAAAGAGACAGCAATGAGACAATTTCAAAACAAGTTAGTAGGATAGTTAAAAAAAAATAATACATTGTATAATGTCTTTGAAGTAGAGTAAAAGATCCAGACATGATAACTTATCTAAACACTATTAGTACATTTATTCTTATTGAACTAACATAAAGTAGCTGTATATCTGTCCTATTATACATTTTTTTCACTGCAAAATGGTCCTTCATTGATATCCCCCTTTTTTGTTTTCTATTTTCAGACATGGGTATTCCATTGCCATTTAAATATTGTAGATTCATGAATTCAGCAAAATAACCCAATATAGGCCAATATCCCATAAGAGTAGTGGATAATAGTAAGAACTGGCAATGTGAAAAGTTGATGTGAGAATTTTATAGCTCACCATGTTAATATAGCTTTACTTTTTATACCTCATGGTTAGTGTTTCTAATGGATGGTTAAGACCAAGATAAAGCAATACCTGTATAACAAAAATGCAACTTTTGTATTTGACAAGGCCAGTCAAAACCCCTAAGGATTAATCCTGAAACCATGTACATCAGTTTGGAGATCTTTTTTACAGTGTCAACTATCTGGATGAGACATAGCCTTTGCTTGACCAATTTGCAATCTAGGTCACTATCCTTAGGCAAATTATACATAGTTGATCAGTTTGCTCTATGGCCCCATAATCTCCTTGATAAGAAAATTTGGGACAACACTGAGTTACAGGATGTTACAATATAGGATCTGTTATGACCTGTGTCCTCTTTGATTTTAAAGGGATGGGGCCAAAGTTTTGGCAGCCTTAGCCAAAAGGCTGTAGCTTTATTTTTCTCTAATTTTTTGGTCTGCAAAGTTAAATTGTTAGCCATCCAGAAGAGAAGCTTAATGATGTTACCCTATAACACCGACAGTTGAGCTTAATATCACTGTCTGTATATCAAATATCTTAGACATAAAATGGAATTGGTATTTTCCAATAGTCATTGACATTATACATTTCAACTCCCTGTAGAATGTGAAAAAAATAATTACATGTTTTTTTTGTTTCTTTTATGTTTTATTACTTTTAATAAGAAATAACTATGTGACAATTTCAAAACACATTAGGAGTACATTCCCAACAATGGATACAATGCATATTATAATCCTCATAGTAGTTATATAGAGCACAAGATGTAGACATAATTTTTCTAATCATGGTTGATACAAAAATTTCTTCCCATTGAACTAAGAGAAAGTACTTGTATACACAGTCTAACTTTCCTTAATCACAGTGGGTCATTGGCAGAACTGGCAACATCAGAAGCTGCTCATTTAAGTGTTTTACAGCTCAGCATTCTAATCCAGCTTTATGTTTTATGCCTCATGGTTAAACTTTTCTGTTGGGTGTTTAAAGAAAAGTTAAAGCAAGACCTGTGTAACAGAATATGTAACTTTTGTTCCTCCCAAGGTCAGTAAAATCCCCTGAGAATTTACCTTGAAACCATGCACAGTGCTTCGTAGAACTGTTGTCGGTGTCAGACATCTGGATGATTCACAGCCATTGCTTGATCAGTTTGCTCTCTGTGAAAGCCCAAGAGAATGTTTTCTCCATAGGAGACTCTCCTTATTCACACTATACATCATCAGTCCCTTTTTTCTGTGGCACCATAATCTGCTTAGACAGAAAATTTGGGAAACCATAGAGCTATGGGATGTTATAGCACAGGTTCACTTATGTCCTGAGTCCTCACTGACCTCACAGGGATAGGACAAAAATATTGGCAATCCTGTAGCCTTTCTTTTTCTTTAATGCTTGGTCTGCAAACTTACATTGTTAACCCTCCAGAAAAGAAGATTCGTGATACTATTACACTATAAAATACATACTTGAGCTTAACATCTGTCTTTAGTTACTTTTTACTTGTTGCTGCGACAAATATCCAACACTCAAAATGAAGGAAGGAAAGGTTTATGTAGCTCACGGTTTGTGGTGGTTTCAGTCCATATTTGGCTGGCCCAAGGCTGAGTGGAACAGAGCAGAGAGCATCCAGTTTTTGGCAGCGGAACAGCAACAAAATGGTGGCAGAAGCAGTTAACCAAACAGGGCAGCAGAGAACAACAGCAACAGCAGCAGCTTTAGTCTGTCTGTCGCTCTTTATATTACATTCAGGCACTCTGCCTTAGGATATCCACCCTAGACCACACCCATAGTCTCAGCCGTACTCAGACTGATAATCCCATTGGTACTAAAACACAATCCCAGGGATCATGAATCAAGTCTCAGTCTGTAGAAACCACGCCACATGATTGCATGACGCTTTGGGAGGACAACTAGACATAAACCATAACAACATCAATTACACATTTTTAGACAGAGATTTAGAAGTCAAATCATATACAACATTGTAGCAGGACAATCCTATGACATTTTTTAATTGACTCTTGTTTTCTTTTATTACCTTTTTTAAACAAACATGTACTTGAGAGAGAGTATAGCAATAATTGATATGACGTTAGAAACAATGTGCATTTAAAACACCAGAATGACAGGTTTTACAAGAACGGTTTTCTTATTACATATAGATATCCTCAGTGTAGTTGCTTGGATTACAGATATCAGAATACATTGTTAGTCAAGGTCAGAATTCTACCAATTAAATACAAGGTGAAAACAGGATGCGGATTCTTAGCACCATTTCCTTAACCACCTTGTTTGTATAACTGTATGGCTTTGCCCCTATCAAGTTTCCTAAATTTTCTCTTTGCTGACTCTTTGTTGTTTCATTCTTAAGTTTTCACTTTCCATTTAAATGTGTTATACCTTTCAATCTTTATTTTTTTTCTTTTCAGATCTTACACTAGGGAGGCTATATATTTACACACGTGAGTCTGGTTTATTTCCCTCATGAGGATATCTTCAAGTGCACTAAAATAAAGTCAAAATGGATTAAAGATCAAAATTTTGAAACAGAAACACTAAATCTCCTGGATGAGAAAGTAGGATGTAATGGTGAAGACAATGGGGTAGGCAAATAGTTCATGAACAAAAGATCAAATTGCACGTGTAACACATGTAAGCATCAACAACTGGGATCTCCTCTTGTTGAGAAGTTTTACATGTCAAAAGAAATTACCAACAGAGTGAAAAGACAACCCACAGATTCTGAAAAGATCTCAAATAATAAGAACTCATACAAAAGTATTCTCTCTACAATTTATAACGAACGAAAAAAAAAATTAGGGCCTCCAAATTCAAGGACCCAATCCAGAAATGGGCATCTGAGATAAACACACAATTCTCAGAGAAAGAAATGCAGCAAGCCTACAAATACATGAAGAAATGCTCCACATCGCTAGCCATTCATGAAATGCAAATCAAAACAACACGTAGATACCACCTCAACCCAGTAAGGATGGCTATCATAAAGAAATCAACCAGCAACAAATGCTGGAGAGGTTGTGGGGAAAAAGGAACCCTTCTCCACTGCTGGTGGGAATGCAGATAGGTGCAACCATTATGGAAAGCACTGTGGAGCCTTCTCTGAAAACTAGAACTGGAAATCCCATTCAATTCAGCTATCTCCCTACTGGGAATTTTCCAAGAGCAACTGAAAACATCATATCATAGTGATATTTGTGCACCTATGTTTATAGCAGCACAATTTGTAATAGCCAAATCCTTGGAAACAACCAAAATGCCTGTTACATGAGAAATGGATGAAAAAGTTGTGGTGTTTTTACACAATGTAGTTTTACTCAGCTGTAAAAAAAATACCTTTATATATTAGTGGATAGCTTAGACTTTTAATACTGCAGATAGTGTATTAAGTCTTGTTACCTAGAAACATTGTTGGCTAAAATCAGGGGTTAACCACCTGTTGTGTGTTTTGTATTCATATTGGCAGTCCTTAGTCACCTCCTCTGACGTGACACATTGCATCCTAAGCAATCACCTTTATAATGTAGCATTAACTAGGATGTAACTAAAGTTTTATCATAGAAAATAAAAATCAAACCAATAGCTAAATTGCCATTAAAATAGAAAGAAGATAAAGAATTTGAACACAAACTTGGCAAGTGCACATATACTTTATCTTTTTCAGCTATTCTGTCTTCACCTAACTCTTCTACCATTCATTTGGAATGCCCCTTCTCTGAAGGCATCTAGTTTTCTGCTGATCTGCCCTATCCAAACAGATCCTTAACAAAGTATTTGGTTATCTTGTACAGAATGTGGGGATGAAAAAAGTTTAGAGAAAGAGGAAGGAAAAAATTACTAAATTATTATATATAAAGTACCAGGAGTATTTCTGAGGCAACTAGAAGAATAAACTGTGAAATAATATCCTAACATTTTAACTTAATGTATGCTGAGAATATTACTCTTTTACTCCAATACATGTAATTTATAATATGCATATAGATAGGTAGGTAGGTAGATAGATAGATAGATAGATAGATAGATAGATAGATAGATATTAGGTAAACAAACATGTGTATCTATATATAAATTCTCACAATTTTGTTTTGAGGCAGGGACCATCATTTATATTTTGTATGTAGAAAACTAAAGCTCTGAGAGGTTATGTAACTTGTGCCAGATCTTTCTATTGCTTTAACAGTGTAATATATTTTTTTAATTTTATGTTGCAGGGGACCAGGGTTCAAACTCACGACCTTGCACTTGCCAGCTTGTGCCATGGAGCTATCTGTAATATATCTTGAGGCTTTCATTTTAACAGTGAACAAAGTTTTATGAGATAAGATTTTATTTTTTCATGATTTAATATTTTTGTTGTTTAAATTTAACAATGGTTATATTACATATTTTCATCATAAGATCAGTTTAGCTTAATATATATAGGTATATAAGATTGATCAAACAATTAAACATTAACACTTTCAATAAACATTACTTTTTTTTCTTTTTCCCCTTTCTTTCTTTAACAGTTGACACAATGCATATTGTCCTCACAGTAGTTCTACAGAGCACAGTGTGTGGGCATGACCCACCTCCCTATTGATGTTGCTAAGAAGAAAAGAAAAAGAAAATTCTTCTCTTTGGACTAAGAGGAAGCAGATGCATACACAGTCAAATGTTCTGCAATTGCACTGGGCCACCAGTGAAGCTTGCAATGTTGGAGGCTATTGATCTAAGCCTCCTAAAGCTCATCTCACCAATCTAGCTCTGCGTTTCATGCATTGTAATTAAGCTTTTTTTTTTTTTTTATTGCTGGGTGATCAATGGCAAGTTGAAGCAAGACCTGTATAACTAAGCATTCATTTTTTTGTATCTTCCAGAGTCAAATCCCCTCAGGATTAAGTTTGGGAACATATAAAGTACTTTCTAGAATTGTCGTTAGTGTAGCACTATGTAACACTAAAACTATGCTTGGAATGCATGTCACTCTTATCTTTTTGATGTGTACTGCTCCCAGTGTAAACTCAGTTACTGTCATTCTCTCTCTCAAGAGTAGTACTTGAAAATAAGAGACTGGGCTAAATACCATAGTCTTGACAGGCTACAATTTTGTATATCCTTGAATTTCCAAATATCTGTGTAAAAATTGTGTAACTGCTTATATCACATTGTATGGAACGTTATTAGAATATCAATGATAGTTAGAAAGTATCAATTCCAAGCTAAGTCAAAGATATTTGATACTCAGAAAGCCAGTGATGTTAAGCTCAATTACATATGTTATGGACTATTAAGACCACGAAGCTTCTCTGCTGGAGGTTTGAGAATGTAATTTAACAGACCAAAAATTGGAGAAAGAGAAAGGCTATGAGGATAGCCAAAATTTTGGCCCTAGCCCTTCAAGGTCAATAAGGACTCAGGATATAAGAGGATATAAGAGAACCTGTGCTGTAATATCCTACAACTCAGAGGTGTCCCAAATTTCCTGGTCAAGGAGATTATAGGACCTCAGAGGAAAGGGATTAATGAACTATACTGCGTCTAAGGAGAGTCACCCAAAGAAAAACATTCTCTCAGGCTTTCACAGAAAGCAAACTGGCCAAGCAATGGCCGTGACTCGTCCTGAAGATTTGATTTTTTGTTGTGATTTTCAGTGTTCACTGAACTGGGGAGATAATTGTTATATTGAACAACTGATGCCTTTTATAATGCTGTGTCGCAATGTGGAATTTATAAGGAGAGCACTTATATATACTGATGTATGTTTAACTGATTTTGATGTTTAACGTGGTCTATTTTGGACCAATTTCTTCACACCTGGAAGGACACGGTTCTATTGTCATACACAGTATGCCCATTATTTTCTATTCACTGTGCAATCTTAAAACAAATGTCTAACGTTACATTCCAGATAAAAGAAGGCTGAGAAAATCAACACTGAGAACAACTGCTGCAAGGCCTATACATAGCACATTTACTGGAAAGAAAAAAAAAGAATCTCAATTATCACAGCAAGCACTGGTTCTGTACTGTCTTTTGTCTTAACTACTGTTGGTGTCCTATTGTCAATGCAGAAAGGAACTTTCAGAATGTATTTTGGACAGTGATATATGATGAGGCCTCCACAAAGTTGCTACATCTGGCCACTAAGGGGATAGTGCTTATGAGTTCAGACTGAAAGTGGAAACCAAAACAACAAACATATATTAGGTGAGACAGGAAATGAAAGTCCTAAAATGCATGAGAAAAATTATCAGTGTTCAAGACAACAGGTATAGTGAGAAGGTGAGTATTGAATTTACGGGAAATGAACTACCAATTGCACAGTCGTCCAACAATGACTTTCTATTCAGCATGTTATATCTTGCCATGAGAGAAGGAAATAAAAAGTTTCAATAAAATCTAAAGAAATTGAAAAATAATAGCAGACAGAATGGTGACAAGAACAGGTGGATATCACAATGAACCAATCAGAAAATCCATAAACAAAAATCATTTTTCTTGAAATTTTGTATACAACATTTTATATAATATAATCATTAAATTGATGACTATTATAATTTCTAATGTAATTCAGATATCTAAAAATATAGGTGTTTTAAGTTCTTATTCTTAGAGATATTCCAGTGATGTAGACAGTGCGTAGAGAAGGATGAAGTTTGTGAGTGTACTACAGGTTGTGTTGGAGGATTTCAAATAGTCTAATATTTTTGTGCTTCTGTCAATGTAAAAAACATATGCTCAGACTTTTGTTCTTGATAAAATAATACCAGGAAATTGTTTTTCTCCCTGAAATAGTCATGAGCGCCTGAAAAATTTCAGGTCCTTTGTAAATAATCAGTATGATTGTTTTTGTTTTGCAGGGATTCAATATGCTGGTTGGACTTGTAGTGATCTTCCTGATTTGTTCCTCCCTAGTGCTGAGATTACAGGGGTACACCACCTTGCCGGCTCAGTGCATCCAGGGGCACAACCAGCATGGTATGTGGTACCAAGGATCAAACTCTGGCCCCTGCATTTACCTAAGCAAGCAGTTAATCTGCTGAGCTATATCACTAGCCTTTTAGTATGTATTTTGGCTCTGAGATATAGCTTTCTTTATAACTTTCATCTTTGTATTAGTATTCTCTTACATTAGTAAAAATTAGTGTCGACCTTTACTAAAGTACATTTTATAAAAGGAAAACAATAAGAGCCTGAATATTCTTTTTTTTTCTTGTTTCAGAACTTTTGTTCATTTATTTATTTATTTTTATGGCCGGCTCAGCCCACCCCGAGGGCAGGGCTGGCGCAGCATGTGGTGCCGAGGATCTAACCACGGTCCCTGAGGCCACCCAAGTTTCCCAAGCAGGTGCTTTAGACCACTGAGCCATCCCGCCGGGCCCCAACCCTGAATATTGTTGAGAAGACAATTTCCATTCATTTTCATGATAATCATACTGAACCATAAAGTTTAGAGCAATGAAGAATGTCATTTAGTTGCTGTAAATTACAAAAGCTAAATGGAATCATTCTTGTGTTTTCAGAAAATAATCTCTAAATATTTGGTAATCATATAAATCACCCCAGATTTAAAATTGTGATCATTTCAATTCAATAAGCCACATTCTGTTATTACAAATACTTTGGAAGGATCGCATTCAGAAGATCTAAATGGCATAGAAATGAATACATTTTATTTATAGTACAGTGTTTTCTTGCTTCTAACGCCACCTTTTCCAGGAAAGGCCAAGTGTGTATCGTGTAGGGTCTTAGGGATGAATCAACCAACAAAGACTAGACACATTGAATTGTTTTATTGATATGAAGGGTTTAATTAAGTGCTATGATCTTTATGGAAACATTATTTTGCAGCTTATATTTAGAATTTTCTAAAGAGTTAAATGTAAACTGAAACTGAATTTGATGCATCTAACACAGCATAGCAGTACACATTTTCTTTCACTTCAAATGAACCTTTGTTGTTAAGGCTTTGGCTTCCATGCTTCTATCCAAATGCCAAGGCGTTCACACCAATTAACACTTTCAGATTTCATCAGACATATTCTTTACTCTTTTCCTCTTTCCTAAGGTGAAAGAACCAGGCATGTATTCTTCTGTGTATTATTCACAGATGATTGATATGTCCAAATTTTTACTGAACAGTGATAATTTTATCATTTCAAGTTCTCAACCTATTTCATTTAGTAAAAGCACTTATGATTTCACTATGCAAATTCAGAGAATAATAATATCTTGGGGTTGTACAATTCAAAGTAAAAATTTGAATCAATACCTCAGTATACAATTGAACTTGATTATTATAATTCCTTTCTGTAACAATCTTATTAAGTATCAAAACCAGTGGTCTTGTCTTAATGCTCACCTGTTTTAAAATTTTGTGGCAGGTTACAATAGTTAATGTAATCAAACATAAATCTATGCTTATCAATCTTATTTCACGACTATTTAGAAAGATATTCTCTATTCATCAGAATAGAGAATGACAAGGATATGTCATTTTTTTAGTCTGGTAAAATTTAGACTACATGATGTCAATTATTGGCACAAATGTGTAAATACAGAGACTGTCACACACACATGATGAGAATGTAGAGCATAATATTCTATTTGAAAACAAATCTTGCATATTTTGAGATAAATCTATGTTAATGTAGAAATCCAAGCACTACATATGCTTTCTGAAGTATTTTCTACACAAATTATTCAAAGAAGCTCTAGAGGTTTCCCATCACTGTACTTGTAGTGGGAGCGAGGCTTAAGATACATGAATATTTGACAAGGAAAGATAAAATAGATAAAATGTGGCTGATATAAAAGGAGTCAAGCTCTTGTAGGCCAGTGTCTTCCAGAGTCATTGTCTGCAGTTTGGCACTTGGAGGAGGCTGTAATCCTGAGCAAAGTAGTTCTATGTAGCTTAAGGAAACTTTCTGTGGACAATACAATGGTGAGAACTTAGTATGTTTCAATCCTAGTAGCTAGGAAATAAATGATTTGGATTTATTAAGGGAATTTAACCAAGAAACTATAGTATTCATTACATAATACTTTATTCTCAAAAGACATGTAAATATAAATTACCTCTCATTATTTCTCCCTTATCATTATAGATTAATTTATCATATTTCACTTGACTTGTCCTGGTAGCCTTCTAACCAGCCTTTCTGTTTACAACCCCATGCCTGTGCCAGTGATTCTATGCAATGTATCTTGAGAGGAGCTTGCAAAATAAGTCCAGTCTTGTCATGTTTCAGATCAAAACCCACCAAGATTTCCAAACACAGCTAAACAAATAGGATAACCTCTTACAACAAGGTTCTCATTAACCTTATCACCCTAATATTTCTCTAACCCTATCTAGAGCTTTTTCACTTTTTGTACAGAAATAAGGCACATTTTAGGGTGAATATTTCTAAGAAGAATCTGTGCTCCCTCTACACTCTTCATCATTTGTTAGAAATATGGTAATGATGATGAGGATCAATGATAGTAAACTTAGGCCATGAAAGTCTCTTGGACATTCAAATACCACATAAGAGAGAGATATCTTCACACCCATTATCCTTTAATTTCTCATGGAATAGTAGTAAACTTCATGATTCATGGGGTGTTCTTTCTGTTCTGTACATTTAACTTACACTGACTTTGTTAGATTATTAACACTCTCATAATAAATTCCCAGATATTAGTAGTTGAAATGATAGAAGTTTACACCATAAGGGCTTTGAAGGTAGAAGTCTAATATCAAGGTGTTGGCAGGGCTAATTCCAGTTCTGAATGTGAGGGAGATAATGACACCAGTACACCTTCCAGGTTCTTAAGGTTTAGGACAACTCTAACATTTTTGAATCGTTCATATTGTTCTCCCAATCTGTTCATCTCATCTTCTGTTTATGTCTCCTCTTCACAGAGCATATATTTTATTAGAACATCATTCCAAGTGGATGCCACACTGTTCTCCAGCATAGCATCTCTTTCTTTTTCTCCGAAGTGCTGGGACTGAACCAAGAGCCTTATACATACAAGGCAAGCTCCCTATCACTGAGTTTCATCAGGTATTTAGGATGACATCCATTTTGCAGCTTCCAGTGAGCCTATTGCCAAATAAGATGACATTGTGGTGTTCTAGGGAGTCAAGCTTCAATGTAGTTTTTTTCTTGAGGGGGAGCCATACTTAAATCTATGCCTAATCAAGACCTTGCTGCAATACACTATTGAGTTTAGAATAAGTATAAATTACTAAAATTTTTTAAAATGTTCTAGAAGTTCTGTTATAAAGGACATAAGATCAAGAACAATTAAGAGGCTTTCTAGTGGGTAGACATAATTGAGGAGCATGCCTGATGTGTTGGGAACTCACCACTATATGTATTATTGGACTATATTTGTTATTTTACTGAATTCAAGTACCTACCATATTTGGACTGACATCAAGTATGAAAAGATCCATTAAAGACTTCTCCAAATACAGCTTCTCTAACAACAATGGAACATCCACTTCTGACAAAATTAAATAAAAAGGGGCATAGAAATAAAGGACCACTTCATAGTGAAAAAATATATATGCATATGCAAGATAGGATGGATATACAACTACTTTCTCTTAATTCAATGAGAAGAAAGGTTTGCACTAATAGTCTTTAGACAAGATACCATTTCTACATCTTTTCCTCTGAATAAATACTACAGACAACAATATGCATTGTAATAACTATAGTAACTGTCCCATTAACCTGTTCTGAAACTGTTTCATTGATATTTTAGCTTTTTTCTCATTAAAATGAATAAAAATTTTAAAAAATATATTAGACACAATGAAAATGCTGGCGTCAACACAAAAGACATTAAGAACCTGCCCACAGAAATAAAAGCAAAAAACTTCTCAATACAGAAAAACAATTTGAAATATATTAAGTGAGGAGTGAAAGAATTCAGTTAGCCAACACTAAAAAAACGCTGCATCAAGGCACCAAGATAACAAAGATTCCAGGATTTCAATGGAAAAACAGAATATGAAAGACTTTTAGAGAAAACAAACAAAATACTTATAAAGAAAAGCCCTTGTGAAAAACAGCACAGAGATTTCTTAACACAAAGCGTGAAGTCTAAAAGCTTGTAATGAGGTATTTAAATCCCTGAGAAAAAACAGCTTCCAACCTAGGCTGATGTAGTCTACAAAATTATATTTCATAATTTATTGAAGAATAAAGTATTTTCAAGACAAGGAGCAACTGAAGAGATTCATGGCAACCACATCAGTTCTGTACTGGGTTTTGAACGGCATTCTAGAAAGAGAATAAAAATCAAAATTCCAGTTATTCTAATAGAAATAAGTAACCAGGCAGGGAAAACAATTCAACTGAGGGAAAAAATAAAGAGCCATTTATAGGAAGATAATATAAAGAGAAGCCAGTGCATATTGGTTCTAACTATCAATGTACATTTCTCAATTCACCAATCAAAAGAAATACATTGGCAGAGTGGGTGAAGAAACAAGACCCTAAATTATGTTGCGTTCACAGAACACATTTACCTCAAAAAAGATTCATAGACTGCAAGTCAAATGACGGCATACAATATTCCATGTCACAGGACCCAAGAGAAAAGCAGATGTGCCTACTCTATATGTGGATAATGTGAACTTCAAGCCAAGAGTGGTAAAAAGAGACACAGAAGGTTGCTATATACTTGTTAAAGGAAAACTTTAAGAACAAGCAAAAACATGCATAAATATGCATATATAAAATGCAAAATATGCATACATCAAATGCAAAATATGCATACATCAAATGCAGGTTTATCTAAGTATATAAAGCAAATGTTAATGGACATGAAAAATCCAATAACATATTTGTAATAGGGGAACTTAATGTCACATTATCATTGATAGATCAATCAGACCAAAAAATAAAGAAATATCAAAACAAAACCAAACCTGTGAACAAACATACCCTAGGTAGATGTCTACAGAGCATTTTAGTCTACATCAAAATACACTTTTTTTCTCAGCAGCATATAGGAAATATTACAAAATAAAGCACATATTAGTGCACAGAATGTGCTTAAATAAATGCAAAAAGTACTGGAATTATCTCTTGCATATTATCTAACCATAGTACAATGAAATTGGAAATAAACAACAAAAGAAACTACAAAACTCCGTAAACACATGCGAATTAAATGACACTATACAGGGGCTGAGGAGATAGCTCAGTAGAATAAGTGCTTACCTGCAAAGTGTAAGAGCCTGAGTTCAATCCCATTTGTGCAGACTAAAATAAATAAAGAAATAAATAAGACCATACTAAACATCCAGTGAGTCATAGATGCAATTAAAGTAGCTAAAGAGTGCCTATAATTAAATGATAGTGCTGATACAATATTCTCAAACTTATGGAACATGGTAAAAGTAGTTCAGAGAGAAAAATGAAGAGTACTCACCTCAGTAAAACAGAAGAAGCTCAAATATATAGCCGAATTTTAAACTTATACTTCTAGCAAAAGATGGGCAAATCAAGTTCAAAGCAAGCACAAGGAAGAAAATTAGAAAGAGCACACCAGGAGCTGATACAATTAAAACTAAGCAAACAGTATGAAAATAAATAAATTGAAGAGTCAGTTTTATGAAAGATTTAAACTAACAAATCTTTGACAAATGTTATCCAGAAAAGGTAAAAAAGAATTAAATTTATGCAACTAGGAATGAAAAGGGGAAAAGCAAAACAGAACCTTTCAGAAATCTAGAAAATTATCATTATTGTGATGAATTAAGGTCAACTAGGAACAACCTTCTGAAATTAGTCAGTATGGTTCTGAATGTAAAAGGTTCATCTGAGTATTGTTATCAACAGCTGGAGAAGCGTGTCACAGTTGCTTTCCTGATGTGAATACTGTTGTTAGTCATCATTGGACATTGGGTTGTCTCTGTCAGTGAAGATGACTGCTATTCACTTCAGAGGTGCTTTGGTCCTTATCTTGAATGATACTTCCAGATCTCTCAACCTGTGGGCAGAAATATTTCACCCTGATGCTTCAGATTTCTCAGCTTCCTTTACTGACCTTACAACCTACCCAATGCAGATTGTTCTTATTTAGTCAATTAGTTATTTGTTTACTTAATTTACTCATTTTTTTGAGGAAAGATCTTGTTATATAGTTCAGCCAGGCTTTCAACTCACTTTGTAACCAAGGCTATCCTCAAACTCATGCCAGTCTTTCTGTCCAGGCCACCCAATTTCTGAGATTACAGGCAGGGTCACAATAACTGGCTGCAGATCCTTGATACAGACTTGCACAAGACATTGCCATGATCTGCAGTCATCCAGGTAGACTCACGGAGGACATTGCCATGACAAATAGGTCTTTAGCTGGAGTCGTTACTATGGAACACAGGCATATTGCTTGGTTTTTTGGGTTGCTAGTATACGAAAAAATATTTTGAACTCCTCCAATTTGACTTTTTGAATGATTATAAAATATCTTTAAATTATGTATCATGTATTAAATCTATTCTCTTTCAAATCCCATCTATGACAAGTATCTACTTTAAAAATTTTTACGCTACTAAGATAGAAAACACAAAAGACATAGATTCCTGCATACATATGAATTACCAAAGTTGAATCAATAACTATAAAATTTGTAAAATAGTGCAATAGGTGTCAAATACATTGAAAATTGAAAATTTGATTAAAACCTTAGCAACAGGGATTCTGCAAAAAAGTTAGAGAAAATCATTTTTTTCTTTTTCTTTTTTTTTTATTGGAGTTGAACTCAGGACCTTGTGCTTGCCAGACAAATGTTTATTCTACTGAGCTATCTCCCTGGCTGTAGAGAAAAATCACATGATATTACTCATGAAACTTTTCAAAGAAATTGAAAGGGCAATAATGTCCCCAAAGTCATACCTGGAAGAATGGATTATTTTAATACTAAAACTGGAGGACCTAATGAAAATGAGAACTACAGGTCAGTCTGCATGGTAGATAGAGATGAAGAAATCCTTGATAATACACTAGTAAACAAGATGCAGTCATTGCATCAGTAAGATTATACACCATGACTAAGTGAATTTCATCCTGGGGATGTAGGGTTTTTCAACATATACAAATCAATAAATATAATGCACCATATTAACAAAGCCAGGGGATGGGGAGATATCTCAGTAGTGTCTGAGTTCCATCACAGGTTCCACAAGAAAGAAAGAAAGAAAGAAAGAAAGAAAGAAAGAAAGAAAGAAAGAAAGAAAGAAAGAAAGAAAGAGAAACAAAGGCAAGGGCAAAATTCATATGATCAGTTCAGATGCGAAAAAAAAAAAAGGAAAATATCCACACTCACTTTTAATTAAAGACCTACAGAAAATTTTAATAGATAGCCTTGTCACAAACTGAAAAAAAAATATATGAAAAACCAATAGCAGATATTATATTGAAGGGTCAAAAGCCAAAAGATTTCTCTCTAAAAAACAGAAGCAAGACAAGGATGTCCACTATCACCATTCCTATCAAAAAAAAAGTTCTGTAAATATTATTCACAGGAATTAGACAAAAGATAGAAAAACAAGGAATAAAGGTAAGAAAGAAAAAAGTTTAATTACCATTATTTGTAGTTTACAAGATACTCTACATAGAAAAAAAGACATCCTACAAAATGTCTTAGATTTAATATCCAGATTCACTTCTGTGGGCGGATAGAAGATCAGCATGTGCAACATAATATAAATTCTGTACATAAATAAGAAACTCATTGAGAGAGAAATTAGAGAGTCCATGGTTTTCATAAAAATACCCAAACTATTTAGTATTCAGTCTAACAAAGGAAGCAGAAGATTCCAACATGGAAAAGTGCACTATTCTGAGAAGGAGATCAAAGAAGGTATCAAAAAATGGAAAGATATCCCATACTCCTGTGTTAGGAGGAATCAATATTTTTAAAAAGGCCTACTTTCAAAGTCATTGTTTGGATTTAATACAATCCCAATCAACATACTATTAACATACCTATAGTACTAGAGAAAACAATCCTAACATGTAAGTAGAAGAAACAAAATAACAATGACAATTTTAGACCACAAAGACAAAGGAGTGTGCATCACAGTCATATATATATGTATATATATATATATATATATATATATATATATACATATACATGTATGTTATATATACATATATAATATGTATATATACATATGTATACATATATATCTGAGGATGAATGATATATATTAGAAGATACAAAAAAACCCTCCAAACACAGTTTGTTTTGTTTTTAAAGACAAGGCCTTGCTATATCCTTCAGACTGGCCTTAAACTTGCTTAGTACCACAGGCTGGCCTCAAATTTACAGTGATCCTGCTTTAGCAATGCTTGATTTTATGTATGTACCATCATGCTTGTCCAGCCATTTTATCTTTGACGAAGTAACCAAACACATTCCCTGAAGAAAGATAGCCTCTTTAATAAATGATGCAGGATAAAAACTGCCTTTCCATATGCCTAAGACTAAAACTAGACCAATGTATATCACGATACATTAAACTGAAATCACAATGATTGAAGATATAAATATTGAAGGAGAAACACTAAATTTTCTAGAAGGGAGACTATGTAGATGATTTGAAGGCAAAGGTGTAGGCAAAAACTTAGTGAAAAAATTCCTATAGCATGAGAAATACTAAAATGACTGAACAACTGGGTTCTTATCTTATTAGAAAGCTTTTCCATAGCTAAAGACACCACCACCAGAGGGCAAAGAAATCCCACATAGTGAGGAAAAATAATAAGTAGTTGTTCTGAAGATAAAGGAATAGTATCTACAACTTATAAAGAACTGAAAGAAAATCAGGGGACGGCGAGATGGTTCAGCGGTCTACAAGCACCTATAGGAAATCTTAGGAAACCACAAGGACTACTGTTCAATTCCTGATACCACATGCTGCACCAGCCCCACCCCAAGGGAAGGCAGAGCCAGCCATATAAAAGAACGAAAATCAGACTCCCTAAATATAAAGAACTAGTACATAATGAGCATCTGAAATCAACAAACACTTCTCAGAAGAGGAAACACAAAAGGAAGGCAAATACATGAAACAATATTCAATATCACTGGATATTCAAGAGGTACAAAATAAGCAACACTAAGATTCCATCTTACTGCAGGAAAAAAAAATGGCTAACATCAAGAAATCAACCAATAGCAAGTGCTAGTGTAGCTCTGGGAGAAACATGAAATCTTCTCCACTGTTGGTGAGAGTATAGATTTGTGGAACCACCTGTGAAATCAGTGTGAAATTCCTCAAAAAACTAAAAATAGAGGGTCCATTCATCCCAATTATTTTCCTTCTTTTTTATTGACAAAAGTCCAGTTTAATTCACACTGATGAATTTATCCTTTACACTTTGCTGATTGAAGCAAACACAAATCTGAACTGACAACAGGAAAGTATTACATTCTAACCATTCACTGTGTGTCATTCTTAGAACAAAAAAAGTCAGAATTATATAGGATTTTTAAAAATCTGGCACAGGGCATGAGAAACAGTTACTGACAGTTACTGGAAATAATAGTTTACAGAGATGGGAGGTTAAGATAGTGCTTTTTGTTAAGACAGCAGCACATACTTCTGCCCTCACTATAGGTACTCAGTAAGAAAGTGGAGAGATTTTTATTCACAGGTAATTTCACACGTGGGCTCTTTATTCTCTCCTTACTCCGACCTCATTCTCTGAGTCTCTTCAGTGCTCATCACTGCCTCTGTATCTGTCTTTGACGTGGCTCCTGATTTCTATTCTTCTGTTCCAGTCTTTGTGGGGACTCCACTGGGGCTGCTTCCTCACCTGCCTGTGCTGGTAGCTAGTGGGACTCTGGTCCCGACTTCTTCGCGTCTCTCTTCTCTGGCTCCTGGAAGAAGGGGGCTCCATGGTAAACAATATGGCACACATGATATGAACATTCGATACCAACATTTTGGAATTCAGGTTCGAAATCTGAGGTGCATTAAATGTCATAAATGAGGTTATGTCAACATGGATCAAGAGTGTCATTTGTTTGATCTTTCTGGAGTCAAGGCAAGTTCAGCTCCCAGTGATGGCTCAGGAGCTAATAGCAGAGATGAGAAACAGTGAGCACTTTCCTTCTTCATATCCTCCTAAAAGAATTAAAAGCATCGTATCATAATGATATATGTACATTCATATTTGTAGTAGCATAGTTTTTAGTTTAAAAAAGTAAAATAAAATTTCATGACAAAATAATAGGAATGTAACAATAGTTAATACATGTTATCTTTGAAGTAATGGCTCAAAGTATGAGACATGAGCATAAAATTTTTTCCAATCAATATTAGGACAAACTTTCCTTTTAAATTAATTAAGAGACACTAATAGTATAACTCACCTGTATTTTTCCTCCTTTCTTACTGTCCTTTTCCCTTTCTCTCATCCTAGTTTCTTTTTCCTTTTCAATAATTTCTTTCCATTTCATTATATATAGTGCATCTTATTTTTTAAAAATTTATTTGCCTTTATTTTATGCTTAATTTATGATTAATTCCTTAATTTATGCTTTTTTTTGTCTTTTTGAGACAGGGTCTTTGCTATGCAGTTGAGGCTGGCCTTGAGCTCACTTTTGTAGCCCAGGCTGGTCTCGAACTCGCACCGATCCTCCTGCCTCAGCCTCCCGAGTGCTGGGATTACAGGTGTGAGCCACTACACCCGGCTTTTGAGCCACCACGCCCGGCTTAATTTATGCTTAATTCCTTAATTTATGCTTAAGTTTTGTCTCTTCAGTTTATTCTGGGATATATTTTTCTTCTGTGCAACCTCCTCTTATGGTTTAGTAGTAATTTGTTCCTTCTCAGTAAGGATCATCTCGGTAAGGCAGGGGGAGCTCACACATGGCTTCATCCAGCCATGAGCCCTGTAAGTAAGTAAGTACAGCAGCACATCTTGCATGCTTTGTTCACCTGGATATGTTCAGTTGACATCTAAACCCTTGAGTTTGGCATTACTTGCTGCATTTTTTAACATGTGCAGCAAAAATTAAGCACTCTTTTTTGGTCAACGCCTCTGCATTGAGCCCCACTGTTTGGCCTTAGCAGAACTACCAACACCATCATTGTAATGCCAGAATGGCACACATTGATTCTTTAATGTGACATCCTTCAGAAACTTGGTGGCCTTCCTGATATGCATTACCTTGATGGCCTGGGCAGCTTCACGAGTAATATTAAAGTGAACGTGAAGATTTGAACCTCTTGATTTGCATGATTCTGTGGGGTTTTTTGGGTCGAGAGAGTTGTGAACCATTTTCACGAGTCACCTCAGGCCACTCACAGGAAGAGTATATAGTGCGTTCTAGACTTTATGTTTTCAGTTTCTTTCACCTGGGAGGCAGGATGTTATTTCCATATGTGGGGCTGATTCACTTGAACTATGAATATGCTCTCAAGTTGCATTTTCTCATCTGTAAAAGTCTCAAGTTTATTCTTTATGACCAAGTGGTGCTTCACTGTATTAAAGTGTTATAGCTTTTAATCAGTTCCCTTCATTGCGGGGCATCTGGGTAGTTTCAAAGCTTTGGTCATCCCATACAACAGCACAGTTTTTAATAGACTAATCTTGGCGGAAAAAAACCCTCAAATACCTATCAACCAATAAATGGATATGAAAAATTTTATACAGTAAAATACTATTTGGTCATAACGAACAATAAACTTCACACATTTATAGCTAAATATATCTACCATGGGCCCATACTCTTACATTGTAAATACATGTGTAGATACCTGATCATTTCTCTGGTGTTACAAACTGAAAGTGTAAATAAGACGTAAATATATAGAAAATATTGTGCAATAGAAATTCTTCAAACAGAAAGGGTATTGCGAGACAGTAGACAGAAAACATGAGAAAAACAGGAAAAAATGGAAATGAAACTTTAAATGAGGAGAAGAGAGGTTGAAAAGAGAGGAGGCAAGTAGTAGGAAAACTAGAGGAAATAGGATGTATCACGTACAGGTACAAGTTCATTACGATCTATGTGACCAATATGTGGATGTAAATTAAACCTTTTAACTTAATAACATCTTCAAAAAGCAGAGATTATATAGAAACTAGATTAAACTTATGGTTTTCAGCTTGGAAGTAGGTTTGAAAAACCACCCAGAGGGCAGAGAAGTAAAAATGTTTGTTAGAATTAAAGAATTTTCAACAAAGACTATAAAGTAAATCATAGCCAAAATTTGGAAAAAGATACTATACCATAATGGTAATTTTTCACTTATATAGAAAATATACTAGAGTTCATTGAAGTAATGTATAGGTTGGCAGAAGTCACTTTATTCAACCACAGAAGAGAGAGATCTTGCTGCATGAGGCCACAATCATGGAACCGGTCATCACTGCATTAGGTAAAATACACTAAGCCTAGAAAGACACATGTCACATGATCTTTTTCATACATAGTACATAAAGAAGTTAATCTCAAAGAAGACGAAAGTTTATTGTTACAGAAGGCTAGAAAAAGAAAGGAGAAGGAATATTGTGGAAAACTGACTGTTCACTAAATTAAAGTTAGTGGAGGGAAAGAAGTTCTGCTGTGATTATACAGTAGAGTGATAATAATTTAGGAAATTCATTAGACATTTCAAAAAGCTAAAGAAAGATTTTTGAATGTTTCCACCATGAAGAAATTAGAAACATTTGAAATCATATGTTCTCTACACACTCATTTCATTATTATGCAATGCATACATGTATCAACATATCACACTTTTCTCTATAGGTATCTACATCTGTGTGTTAACATAAAGCGAAAAATGGTATTCATTTGATATCTCAAGAAAATTCAGTTACTTAGGTATCTAATATAGATACTAAATGGAAATATCAAATGGATAGCTAGATCTGGATATCACAAGTTAACTAAGGGAGAGAACCAAGGTACAGGTACACACATAGATACTTCAAAACATAGAATAGGAGGAATATATATCATGCAGGCAGTTTTAGGGACTGAGAACCTAACTGGTGGGAAGTGGGCAAGACTAATCACAATCAGGTTGTGGGGGCACAACAAGGCCTTGAGGATGCAATGTGCAGGAAAAGAAGGTTCAGTTTGGCCTAGTTAACCAAAACTAATGAAAGAAAAGAAGTATTTCCAGTTAAAGTGACATGGGATCCCTGCAGATATAGTAAAAGTATCTACAACTCATTTTGTTCCTGGTACAACCTTAAGTATATAGTTACTCTTGGTAGCTTTATGATGATCATATGGTAACATTTTCACCACTATATTAATGTTGAAATTGAAGACTTTGAGATTAACCACTGTCAACATTTTGCCTAAATGAATACAGAATTAAGAAGCATACGGGGCCCAGCAGGATGGCTCAGTGGTCTAAAGCACCTGCTTAGGAAAGCTTGGGCGGCTTCAGGGACCGCGGTTCGATCCCTGGCATGGCATGCTGCACCAGCCGTGCCTTCAGGGCAGGCTGAGGCGGCCATAAAAATAAATAAACAAACAAATCTTCTGAAACAAGAAAAAAATAAAAATAGAAAAGAAGCACAGATATCACTTACATCAGAGCTGCTGTGGCTTCCTGATATCCCTAAAATCATTTTTTTTCCACATAAAAAAATAATATGTGTATAAATTTTCAGTTTTACTTAAGTAATGACATAATAGGGTGCAAAGAATTTTGCTGTGGGAGACTTTCTCAAATCTGGTAACAATGAAAAGGGATAGAAAAATGCTTGTGTTTGATGCTTGTCACTTGAGCTCATAAGAATCAGTAGAACTATAAATGTGACCTTATTAATAATAAAAGTAATATAAAATTTGGAGATATTTGACATTTTAAGTGAGCAGAAACCCGTATCTGCAGATCAAAAGGGCTTACAAGCGATGAGATAAAATTGATGAAATACAGCCTACATCTAAAGTATTTTAGTACAATTTCTGACTTTAAAAATGAAATACAAATCATTTAAGAAGAAAATCAGAATACCTATAATCAAAAGAAAGTCAAGATAGCATTATATATATTTTTGAATGAGGTGATTGAGGATACAAATTGACCAAAGAGACAATTAAAACTACAGATTAAATTTAAATTAATGTGCAAATATGGTTATAAAACCATGCAAATATAATTCTTGAAAGATAATGGAAAACCATGTGATAATGCTAAACTGGGACACAATTTCTAGATCATAGGAAAGAAATCCAAGTGTTATGAAATCTTAAGGGAGTACATTGGTAAGAAAAATAATGAATATGCTTGCTTCCGCAACATCCTTAGGAAGATAATTAGAAATGTCTTAAATTAATGTTTTTAATTACAGGAATGGATATTTAAATATGCATTTCAAAAGCTGAAATAAAAACTAGTTGACCTCAAGCCAGGTACCTACCCTCTAAGTTAATTAAACACAGAGCAATAAAATAAAACATACAATAATTTTTTTAAAAAAATAGTATAGCAAGATAAGAATTAAAGTACTGAAAACCAGAAAACATTTGATTGTAGATATACATTATACACACTAACTAGCTAAAATACCAATGACCAAACTAAGTCAGAATGTAAAACATAGAGGGCCCGGCAGGATGGCTCAGGGGTCTAAAGCGCCTGCTTAGCAAAGCTAGGCGGCTGCAGGGACCGCGGTTCGATCCCTGGCACCACATGCTGCGCCAGCCCTGCCCTCAGGGCGGGCTGAGACCGCCATAGAAATAAATAAATAAGCAAAAGTTCTGAAATAAGAAATAAAATAAAATAAAACTTTCTTTTAAAAATGATAAAAAAAGGAATGTAAAACATAGAGACCCTGCCAGCACAAACAGACCTCCAATAAACTCACCCATGAAAACTAAAAGTCAATAGTTGGATAAGGGTTAAACAAATCGAAGTAAAATAAATTGATTCACTGTATTGATATCAGTTACAACAATCTTAAAATTTGCCAGGCATAGTTTATTCTACATAGTACAAGCAATCTGCTACATTTTTATCAGGATCATTGAAACTTCTCCACTCAGAGTGGCTTTACTCTTAATCTGGAAACACAGTTTTCCAGTTGGTGTAGATTAATCACCCCCAAAGCAAGAGAAAATAAAGCAATTAGAATATCTAGTTACAGAATAAGGGCTGGTGACATTCCTCAGCTGACTGAGCACCTAATTACACAAGCGCAAGGACTGGGGCTTCATTCCTGGCAACACATGCTGCACCAGCCTTGCTGTGGGCACACTGAGCTGGTGACCAACTCTGGGCGTGGTGGTACACACCTGTAATCCTACTGTTGGGGAGGCTGTAAACAGGAGGATCACTATGGGTTCAAAGTGCATACTGAGACCTTGTGCACACAAACACACACATGCACATGCACACGCACACACACACAGAATAGTTACAGAATAATTGCAAAAAGGTATCTTGAGCAATCTTTAAGCTCCTAGAGCATATCCAATTTTGTTATAGGCCAAAATTCAGGAAAATGGAGATGACTTCAAGCCAATGAATGGTAAATACTTTCTCATAGCATATACATACCTTTTATCCTGGATTCATGAATATGACCACTATATCCCAAGATTGTCTCTCAATAGTCATAGACTTGAAGGAATATTTTTTAATATTAACTTATTTCTAAGTGACAAACCACTTTATGCCTTTACTGTGCCCACTTAAAATTTTTAGCAGTCTGTGAAAAAAAATCAGTGTACCGTGTTCCCACAAGCTATGTGCAATCATCCAACACTGTAGCAGTTTTTTTTTTGTGTGTGTGTGTGTGTGTGTGTGTGACAGTCTCTATGTCCCATAAGATGGCTTTTGCTGGAGGCTTTTATAATTCATGGAATGGCCAGTCTCTTGACTGTAGTTTCCTTCAAAGATGTACTGCTCCAAATATTTACTCAAATGAAGAGAGATTTAATTGTTCATGGGCTTAGTACAGCCCCAATATACTCTGAATATCTTATCCTCATCAGTACTTAGGAAATATACTGTGTAAAAAACAGGTAGTAATCCCAGCACTTGAGAGGCTGAGGCAGGAAGATCGATGTGAATTCAAGACCAGTCTGAGCTACAAAAATGAGCTCAAGGCCAGCCAGAATTACACAGTGAGACCCTGTCTCAAATAGAATAAATAAATAAATAAATAATAAATAAATAAATGGTAAAACCTGAAGAAATACAGATAAGGACAGATTACTTAAAAATCTTAATAATTTTCAGTGATTATTAGGAAATAGAAATTGGATTCTCCCAAAATTAGAGATGCTATTTATGCATTACAACATTTACATAATACATTACAGAGTGAGATCAACATTAAAGATTCTAAAATATTATGAAGGCAAAAAATAAACTAACAAAAAGACTTTCAAGTAGTGGTACAACTACAACTAACAAAAGATACATGACTTTCAAGTAGTTTACGTTTATCCCAATCAATAGCATATTCATTTGTTCTAGAGACTTCTTAGTCTCCCAAAATGCTTAATTGAACAATATTAAAATGAACAAAATTTTCACATTGAGTGGCTATATTTACCTAATCAAATGATCAAGACTTTATAGCTTTGGTCCAGCCAGATACCTCAGCAGATTAAAGCACTTACTTAGGCAGATGCAGGGGATGGGGTTTGAACCCCAGGACACTGTACCTGCCCCACTCCTGGCACTCACTGAGATGTGACCGAGATGTATTCGTGGCTCTTGGGAGACTAAAAACTGGAGAATCACTACCAGTCTAATCTGTGTAGTGAAACTCTGTAGACCCTATTCTAAATACATAAAAAAGACTTCACGATTTTATATCAGGTAAGTAACAAAACAAAAGCTTTTCTAGAGGTCAAGTAAAGACTATGCATTTAATTGACATAGATCTTGACACAATGTTACTTTTATATGTGAATCAATATTATAATTTATTATAACTGGCTACTTATTGGAAAATAGCATTTACAAAATATCTAGGCAAAATCGATTATCATTGCCCTAATAATACCTTATTTCATTTCTTCATTTGAAATGTCTACATAATTCCCAGAGTAACTTCACTCAAACCAATATCTAGTACCACACTTTATTCATAGATGAATATTAAAAAGGCAAAGCATAAATTGGAACTTAGGATTTTCAACATATCTTAACTACTCCTGACTTTTCAGAGCAATGATCAAAATTTACTGCTATCTTATGTCATACAAAATTTAATTACTATGGATACAAATACATTAGTGGATTCTATTTATATTATTTGATGCAGATGCTAGAGATCTCCAGTTTGTGGTTCATCCTAGATTCTGTATTGTTAAATTTATTCCTTACTCTACAAAAGACCATTTGAGTCGGGACCACTTATTTTTTAGGCAAGGTCTTTCTTCTCAGTTCACACTGACCTTGCATGCATGTCAGAGTCTAGGCTTGCCTCAAACTTATGGCAATCCTCCTGCCTCAGCCTCCTGAGTGGTGGGATTACAGGAGTGTGACACCATGCCCACACACTCCGTTTGGCATAGATCATAGTAACTCACATTCTCACTTACCAGCATCCTTAGCATCAGGTAATAAACAGGCCAAGCACTAATAACTTACATTTCTTTTTATTAAACTAAATGATCTCATAAATAGTTTCATCAAAATTCCAAGGCATGTATAAGAAAACTTCAATTCTTATTTGCCAAGACACCCAGAGCTTGCTTCATCCAACATATAACTAGTTTGAGAATGCAAGACTCCCCTTGTCTTATAAATAAGATTTAAAAACAGGTAGGATCAACAGGTAATACTTTGAATATGAGATCAACACCTATGTTTGGGCCACCTACAGAATCTCACTGATCCAAACTACCTCGTTTTCATAGTTAACATCTATTTCACACCATTTCACGAAGGGACTTTATTTCCCTCTGATGTGTGTTGAGCCAAACAAGGACATAAAAAGTTCATGTATGAGTTAGACTTTATAGATTGGGCTCCCCAAGGGGAGTAGCTTGAACAAAAGAAACACAAATATTAGCTCCCACTTTGAATGAAAAGCCAAGCAAAAATTACTCCTTACCTTTGGAACCTGCTGAATTTATTAACTAGACTAGTCTGTGGCTTAATGCTCCAGTGGTCCAAATTCTCTATGAGGACAGAGCACGACATATATAGCATACTTTATGAAAACTGGAGCTTCCCTTTATGATGGCAGGGTCAGAGTAGGTAATGAATTTGACTCAGATAAAGGAAATATATATCTTATTGTACAAACTTTATAAAGTGTTTAATATCAGAATATGTATTTATAACTTTTATGTGTTTTTGTTTGGCACAATACAATGGCAAAAATATTTGCTTGTTTAGTGTTCTGACTCATTGCTTTGAAACCAATGAAATCTATTCCAAAATAGTAATAATTATGGGGTGGTGCCTGGTGTTTGCTTGCCTCTTCAGACTATAAGGCCCACCTCTTTTTTACTTCATACGTCAGGCATTTGATACACAGAGTCAAGTGCATGGGGATACTTATACTGCAGGTATTGTTTTTCTTTTCTTGCACATCTGTAGTATAGTTGTCTCTTCAGTGGCTCTTATATGTTGTGTGCAGACTGCTCACTTCACTGCTAACTGTACTGAGATTACCAACAGGATCTGGAAAAATTCAATGAGATACAGTGACAAGCTTCAGGCACAGATAAGTTTGCTAGAAGCTAATGTTCTGTGGCTAGGAAACCAAATAGAGAGTTTACCATTACAGCAGAAGCTCAAATATCACTATAATTTCTCTCTCTCTACTTTGGCCTATCATAATTTTCCCTGCAATGGGAACACATTGAAAAGCATAAGAAAGATTCAGTCCATCAAAATATGATCTTCGATATTGCGGGATGCTTTCAGTGTTACAACAAAACCAAGGCTTCAATACTGAAATTCAAGATTGACATACAATTATGAATGCACTTAATCAATTCAACCCATTTATATATCTTAATGGTTATACTTGGTTTTATGTTGGTATTCTATTACTGCCATTTTCTTTCTGTTTACATGAATTACAACCAACTAACCTCTAGATGTTATACAACTCCAATTTCCCCAATTCAGCTGATTCAGCTTGAAAACAGCAAGGCAAAAGTTCTGAGGACCAGCTTGACATGGTGCAGAGTAGACAGGGATTGATATTTATTACTTGGCAAAAGTCACTTGAGAGTCTTCTGAGGCCTATGACTTGTGGTGAGACCTGAGGCTGGTATGTGGGTGAGATTAGTCCTCAGGCCAATGACCACGTGATATGGTTTATGTGTAGTTGTCCCCGCCAAAGCCTCGTGCAATCATGAGGCAGGGAATTCTAGAGTTTGAGGCTTGACTCATAATTCACTGGGGTGATGTGTTTTAGTACTGATGAGACTATGGGTCTGAGCACTTCTGGGATTATGAGTGTGACAATAGAGTGGATAGGCTGAGGCAGAGAGTGTGAATGTAATATAAAGAGAGAGACAGAGAGACAGACACACGTTGTTGCTCTCTGCTCACCTGGTTGTTCCGTTGCCTCTGTCACCATTGTTGCAGTTCTGCCACCATGAACTGCTGGCCTCTGCATTGTGCCTCTCTGTCTTGGATCCAGCTGAGCATGGACTGAAACCTCCAACTGTGAGTGAAATAAAGCTTTCCTTCCTTCATTTTGAGTGTTGGGTATTTGTCCCAGCAATGAGTAAAAATAACTCAGACACCAAGGCTAAGATAGTAGAGAGCCTCTGAAGTCCTGGTGCCTCAAAGCAAGATACTATCATAGCAACTAAGGACTTTGCAACTTTCACCCAAATTCTTTCCTTAGCCCAGTAGCTGAAGTTAGCATATGAAACAATTACTCACTAACCACAAGCCGTTTCTGTGTATTCTTTGCAAATCTGTTTTATTTCTTAAACTTTGAGACCTTTGCCTATGACAGCAATTCATCTCCTTCACTTTTTACAGTTACCAGCACACCACTTAATTAAGGCGTGCACCTAAAAATTCTGGGGATAGTAGCACCTCCTGGCCTTAGTCCTTCTACTCTGAACATTCCTGTTCACCTTTGTAACTAAAATATACCTTCTGTGTGTCTTATTCTGTCATCATACTTTTAGTGAGATCAGTGTTCTTAGACAAGGGAAGCTAGGAAATTGACCAAATGTGTGTGTGACTAGGCCTCAGAGGTCAAGCAAACACGCTACCTCAGTCCTGAGATACGCAACTTGTCTGGTTAAAGTCAGCTATTAGTCACTCGATAACCTTGTGTCACCTGTTGCTGATTTTGCAAAAGTATAAAGGACTTTTTTATTGTGGAAAAAATTATATATATGTATATATATATATATATATATATATATATATATATATATATATA